>CM021107.1:495652360-495921424 GCA_007115665.2 Sequoiadendron giganteum
CTGATGTAGTGCATTGAATGTTTGTTTTAGCGCATAGAAATAGATTTTTAGCGCATTGACTACCTAAAATAAGGCATTTGCTAAATTAGCATGTGGATAGGTTTCTGTAGCGCATAGATATGATGTTTTAGTGCATAGATAAGAATAGTGCATAAATAAGCTAGATTAGCGCATCCAATGAATGAAATAGCACATTTAGGGGAATAATGCATTGACAACCTGTATTATTGCATTGACTGCTTGAAATAACGCATCCACCATATTGGCACATTGATGAACTATTTTGGAACATTGATCAATTTCAATAGCACATTGACTTTTTTAGCGCTTTGATAGACTGTTTTAGCGCATCCAAGTCAAAAAATGTAATTTTTAGTAAACTCCTTGATTTTAATGTTCTTTGATCGCGCTAGCCTTTGATGTGATTTTGATTGATGATCCTGATAGATTTAGATGATTATTTATCTCATGATAGGTGAGATTGAATGGTTGATTGATGATAATTGACCTCATGATAGGTGATGTACAATTATAAATTGATTGATTAGCCTCATGATAGGCGAGGTTGAATGATTGATAAACCTCATGATAGGCGAGGTTGAATGATAGATTGATGCTCATGAGATTTGATCAAAGTCTCACTAGAGCTGATTAGATTGATGCACTGATTGATTTCAATTGATTTCCAAGATTACTAATTTGTGATTTTTTGTGATGATAGGAGCCTTTGGCGAATCTACAGATTCATGATCATTTCCCTTAGACATGGGATTTGATACCTCAACTAGTGCAGCCTAAGGTAGTTGTTATCGAATGATGTGGTTTGTCCTCCCTTCTAGATATGCCCCAGATTAGGATTAACAGGGGTCTCCTGACAACTTTAGTAGAGAGGTGGCATAGTGAGCATAACACCTTTCACTTACCTACCGGTGAGATGATAGTGACCCCAGAGGATGTGTACCACATTTTGAGGATACCCGTTGTTGGAGAGCTTGTATTATATGATTAGATTGAGTAGGGAGGGACTGATGATTTACACAGAGTATTTGAGGATGATTAGATATGTGGTTATGAGATTCCTTGGAGAGAGATGGTTGACGTATATGTGACACTGCCATTTGTGCTTGCTGGTTTCATTGGGGGTTTCCTATGTCCTGACCATAGGTCGAAGGGACTATCAATTGGACAGGATTGAATCCTGGAGCAAATGATTTTATAGGGTACCAGATATGCTTGGGGCTATTGTATGTTAGCCCATTTATACCATGATTTACGCCAGGTTGTTTATCTCAGAGGACATAGTTTGTCGGCTGGAGTCACCTTATTACAGATATGGGCATGGAAGCATATAGCCATTACATGTCCTGTTGCTGATAGATAATGGACAGTTGGGAGACCTTATGTTCATGGATACACAGGTCCAGTTGTCCAATATAGGCTGGGAAAATAGGAGTACTAGAGGCGTATGTTGGATGATCTTGAGTCTGTTGTATGGTGACCCTATATTGGTTGTGAGAAGTGGACAGAGGAGGATACAAAGATGCCATTTTTGTGCCAATCTATGTACTTGATTGGGAGGACTCGATTTGTCATTGAGAGATTTCTGTTGAGGAGGGTGATGCAATAGTATGACCGGTTACAGGGTATGCCACAAGGTGTCACACATTATGCACGACGACAAATGGATGTTACAGATTTGGGGCCCACCCTATCTTATGATGCTGCAATTGAGGAGTACCAGGGTTTACAACCAATTATTTGGGATTATCATCCAAAGGTCATTGATGCTTTGATATCAGAGGAGTATGCATAGTATCTCTTTTTACATCTATTCCCATAGATCTCCAGCCCAGATGAGGTGGTGCCATTGTTAGATGAGGAGGAGAGGGCAGTAGTACATGGTCACAGGCAAAGGAGAGATGAAGGAGATGTCGAGGAGATGGCGGAGGAGGAGGTGGCAGAGAGCAGTGATGATGGGAATGATGGAGATGGGGGTGGCAGAGGTGGCAGAGGTATAGTATTTGATGTTAGGGATGTCATGGTGCCTCGACAGAGGAGGTCTTTGGTGGTAGCGACACAACAACATGTGCAGATAGGACTACCCTCACAACAACAAAAAACACAGATAACTGCTTTACAGGTGTAGGTTCAGACACTGCAGGGTCAGTTAGCACATGTGCATGCATTGTTAGCTCAGGCACAGGCTCAGGCTGCATAGGCACATGCATAGGCAGCCACATTGACAACGAAGAGAGATGTTGCTAGACAACATGGTGAGCAAGCAATGGCCTTAGCCATTAGACTGTAGAGAGTGGAAGAGGGGACCTCCATAGGTGATATGATGAGAGAGGTCACACGGGTCACCCGAGAGGCAGAGTATTATTAGGGCCAATATCATGCAGTTGTGCATGCAAAGTAGACGGTGATCTATGCATAGTCTAGATCAACACACAACCATTCCCAACCCACCAATATGGGTGTGACACAACCAGCACGTCGAGATCCTGGTCCGGACCCAAGTATAGGTGCACCAGGTGCAGGTCCCTCAGGTGGAGGTTTAGCGAGGCCAACAAAGTTTGGGGGGGAGCACCTCATAGCTCCGTTTGATCACCCTTGATGTATTTTGAGACATTTGATGATGTACACTCCGATTTTTGACTCACTGCTATTTTGATATTGTATCTCTTGACATTTATTCATACATCATTGTATACTTGACATTATGATTTTTGAGATTTATTACATATGCAGTGGATTCCTGATCTATATGTGCTCTATGTGATTTTATGATGATTGTCTATGATATATGTAATTAATTTCCATATTCTATATGTCATGTGATGCTTATATGATGATGTTGTGAATATGCATTGATGAAATTATGATGTATGGATGCAATGGTAAAATAATATTAATATGAATATGCCATGAGATGAATGTGATAATGCAAATGATATGTGATGCTTGGATAATGATTTTTTTATATGCGTTATGAATGATGTGGATGTGATATGAAATGGATTTATGATGATGCTAATGATATGTAATGCAATTTATTTTTGATATTTTCTAATCCAAATGTGTGATGTATAAATGAATGAATGATATGATAATGCAAATATATATGGTCAAATGTATGGATGAATTAATACAAATATATATGGTCAAATGTATGGATGAATTAATGATATGATAATGCAAATTTATGTGTTATGCAACTATATGATAATGATAATGTTTTTATTAATTTCAAGTATAATCAATCCATTAATGATAGATATAACATCATTTTGAAATCATTTCCAACCTCGAAATAATCTATTCTGCAGATGCAAAGCTAATATGAATGCAATCTAATTTAAGTATGCAAATCTACATATGCAAAATTTGTCATCTTAACAATCCATTTAGCATACTTTTATCATCATTGATCCTTTAAAATGTTGAAAGTGAGTACAAGCATCGATGGTATAAGTTAGACCATGATGACATGAGTACTTCTGATAAGTAGGAGGTTTCTTCCACAGTGTGTCAAATTATGATATTGCTATCAAGATTCAACTGTGTAGTTTTCGAGTCAAACTCATTGACCCATGATTCATGAGTAGTGGTTCACAAGAACCCATCTCTCATGATAATGAATGGTCCACTTAGCACTCATTGCATCTAGGTGAGTACTTCTTTCATGATTTTTGATATTGCAAGTTAACACAAGTATCTAGGTATATTTAAACTGAGATGACTTGAGCATTTCTTGCGTAATTCAGACAAGAACTGATCATTTTCCTATGTGAATCCGAAATGTCATCAGTGATACTTGGTAGAGAACATCTCGTGACAGTTCCATGGGAATAATGATTAACTCAAAAATAAAAAACAAAGAAAAATCATACTCCTTCCTTGCCATTCTAGTTCAATACATCATCGAGTTGCTATAACACCCCTTCATTTTTCTTTCTGGATTGGACAGTGTGTCCTTGTGTTGCTTTGATTTATATTTCTGGATATTCAGATACTTTATCTTGTGTGTGTATTTGATTGCTATTTATAGAGCGATGAACTATTTTATGTGATGTGATGTGGTTTATCTGATGTTTTATTTTACATGCTTTAATTGGTGTAATGATGTTAGTGGATATAACATGTTAGTGTATATGAGGTTATTTGAAGTGTTATGAAAATGTCAGTTATGATGATTGTATTGGTGAAGGGGATGGGTTTGCATCACTCGCCTGCGAGCACCCTGTGATTCCATGATTTCCTCTTCACGGTGTGTATTTTATGATGTTGGTTACTATGTTTTTAGGTTTGCAGGTACATGGCATCGACTCCACTTGGTTTCACAGGTTTGAGTGTGTCGATCCAACGGTTAAGTTGAATGGGAGATAGTAGCCAGGTAACTTGTATCAAGTCTACACCCTAGCCATAGTGTGTCGTCAGTCATGTGTGTCGAGTCATTGTTTGCCATGTTTTAATGTTATTTAATTCTGAAGGGATTCTTGATTTGGAAATAAGTATTTAAAATTATTGCATTAAATCACATTGATGGTTATTTAATTTAAATTATACATTGTTGATAGAAGTTATTATTTAAATTAAATTTATTTAATTAATTAAATTTAATCCATAGGGTTGAATTTAGTTATTAAATAATTAAATTAATTAATTAAATGTGAGCCTGTGAAAATTAAAAGAAAGAAAGGAATTTAATTAATTTTGGAATTTTATTTCACTTAGTGGGAATTAAATTAGAATTTGAAATTGAATTTCAATTGGGAAGTTAGTTTTCAAAATCTTGGAGTTAAATTAATATTTTAAATTATTAAATTGCATGCAAATTGGATTTGGTTGTTGAAGATATTTTCAATTATGCCAGCATGTTTTAGTATGGGGGGTGGGCCTTCAAGTACCACTTGGTTGGGTGGAACATGCACCATACACCGTTGGGTCCCCATTTATCTTTAGTACTTGGTGGTGAGACATCCAGTTGGATAGCTCGTGGTTCTTGTTTTAAATTCAAGCTTTGTAATATTTCAATTTGTATAAGTTATTTTACCCCTCTTATGTTTATGAGGTGGAGTTATGTAATTGTAATACATTTGTACTATTGCCTCATTCTGGGAATGAGAGATGTAACTATTGATTATGTTAATGATTATGAAAATTGTATCTTGAATGGTTATCTCATTATGTTATGTTATACATTTATGTTGATTTTATACTTATTGCTTAAAGTAATTTAAAGCTATGGTTATATGTAAGATGTATGTGTGGGTTTAAGTAATCCCAACCTTGTAGCCTTAGAGGTTGTTATTAATTAGTAAGTGAATGTGTATGTTAATTACACTTAAAAAAAAATAAAAAAATTGGTTCACTTAAGTCGTTAACTACAACTTCCTTTAGGGTTACTTGGCGGGGCATTATAGTTGCTCCAAAGATATAATAACAAAAATCAAAGTACAACATTTGAACATTCCAACTAAAGCAATAAAATCATGATTCAAAAGAACATCATCCATTTAGATTTGATTTGATTGATTTATTCAACCTGTTTGATTTGGATAGTTTGATCTTCTGATGATTGTTGATTGTTCGATGTTGAGTTTCCCTATGATCATTGTATTTGCTATGTTTGTCATACTGGTATTTGTTAGTTTGTTTAAGCCCATAGTTTATTGCCCCTAGTGAGTTCAATATTTTTCCCCCAAGCTAGGGTGAGACACAACCGCATTGCCAGGATATGTACATGAGGTTCTTCAATGATAAGAAGAATGATGGAAAAAGTGAATCATCAAGACGTGCTTAAACAGATGGAACATCCATTTTATCACAAATACCGCCTGTTGCTAGGTTTTCACTACTTGTTTTTATTGCACTTTTCAAATTTTATAATTTTTTTTTCTTTTTTTATAGAATATTTTGATTTTTTTGTTGTCACCAAGACGCCTATTTGCCAAGTTTTCATCAAGGCGACCATTTTTTTAGGACTTTTTCTGATTGGTTTTGTATTTTTCAGGACTTTCACCATGCACTAGATAATTCAAGTATATAAATTTTTGAGATGGATACTATTGATAGGTTCATAGAACAAATCCCCTTCAGGTGTGGACAATTTATAAGCTCCCGATCCATATACCGATATGATGACGAAGGGACCTAGCCAATTTGGTTCAAACTTACCCTTCTTTTCATGATCTTGTTGATTGTGAGGGTTTTCCTTTAATACCAAGTCACCAACCTAAAATTCCCTTGGTGTGACTCTGTGATTGTAGCTTCTGGACATTCTCTATTGATATGCTTTCAAGTGATCCACAACTTGTTGACGAAGCTCATCTAACAATTCCAGCTCCTGAAGTCTAGACACTCGATAATCCTCATCTGAAATCATCCCTTTTAGTGACACATAGAGTGATGGTATTTCAACCTCAATAGGTAGAATAGCCTCTGATCCATATACCAAGGCATATGGTGTAGCTCCTGTAGGTGTTCTGATACTGGTTCGGTATGCCCATAAAGCAAGATTCAGTTGAATGTGCCAATCACGTCTAGCATCGTTGACCATTTTCTTTAATATTTTAAGAATAGTTTTGTTTGAGGCCTCTACCTGGCCATTTACTTGAAGATAGTAAGGTGTTGAAAAGTGATGCTGGATATGAAACCACTCACATAGTTCTTGTACATCCTGATTCTTAAAAGGTCTACCATTGTCAGTGATAATTGACTGAGGAACACCATACCGACAGATAAGGTAATTTAAGATAAAGGATGAAATTTGTTTTCCTGTGACTATGGTTAGAGGTACAACTTCAATCCACTTTCTAAAGTATTTCGTGGCTGTAATGATAAATTTATGTCCATTGGATGAAGAATGGTGAATTTTACCTACCAGATCTAGTCCCCACTAAAAAAAAGGCCATATTGATGCAAAGGGTTGTAGTTCCTGTGCTAGTGCATGTATAAGGTTGCCATGGATTTGATATTTTTGACATTTCTTTACATACTGAAAAGACTCCCTCTCCATATTCGGCCAGTAATACCCCAAATAGAGGAGTTTCTTTGCTAGAGTTAGACCACTTGAGTGATTTCCACATATACCTTCATGAATCTCATGCTAGGCTATTTCAGATTTGTTACATTCTAGACATCAGGGGAGAGTACCATCAAGCCCTCGACGGTAAAGTATGTCAGCAATCAAGGTATGTCATGCAACTTGGCGAATGAAGTTTCATTTTTGGTTTCAGGAAAGATTGGGAGGAAGGGTATTGTCTTTTAAGTAAGTATAAATCTTCCCATAGATGGAGGTTTCAGGGTCAATGATATGGCACATCACTTGGGATTCGAGATTGTCATAGGTGGGATTAGACACTTGTTCCACCATAAACTCATAACATCTTCACTTTTCCGGTATCTGCAAGAGAGAAGAAATTGTTGCCATTGCATCAACAACTTTATTATTTGGCCTTGGTATCTATGCAAATTTTATCTTGACAAAGTATCTTTTAAAATCATCCACCATTTTCTTATATGACAGCATCTTGTCATCCTTTGTCTGATAGTCATCATTTACCTGATTGCTAACTAGTTGTGAATATCCATAAACTTGCAGCTATGTGATATTCCATTCAACTACTACTTCGATGCCAATGGTTAATGCCTCGTATTCAGCTATATTATTTTCTACAAGGAAATTTGAGTCTGTAGGACTTTTGAATGGTGTGTCCTTGAGGTGTGACAAATAAGATTCCAGCACCTGATCCATGTTGCATGTAGGATCCATCAAAATATAACATCCATTGTTGTGGTGTGATGGTAAGAACATCTACATTAGGAAATTCAATGCTCATTGGTTGATCATATTGTAGAGGTGCTTCAGCTAACTGATCAGCTATCACTTGTCCCTTGATGGATTTTCAATCTACATACTAGATATCAAACTCGCTCAAGATCATGACCCATTTGGCTAGCCTTCCTGTTAAAGCAGCTTTGCTAAGTAAGTATTTCAGTGGATCAATCTTAGCTATGAGATTAATTGTGTGAGTTAGCATATAGTGATGTACCTGTTGAGTAGAAAATACTATCTCCAAAAAAGCTTTCTCAATGAAGGTGTAATTTATCTCATAACCATTTAAAGTCTTGTTGATATAATAAATAGCTTGTTCCTTTCCTGCTGGATCTTCTTGTGCCAATAGAGTGCCCAATGAAATCTCAGTTGTTGCTATATAAAGTAATAATGGCTTTCCTTTTGTAAGTGGCACCAATATTGATGGATACATCAAATATCGCTTTAGTTGATTGAAAGTAGTTTCACATTTGTCATCCCATTTGAAAGAGACATTCTTATGTAGCAAGCAATTGAATGGATGACTCTTGTCTGCTAGTTGAGAAATGAACCTTCAGATTGACTGAAGCCTTCCCTATAGAGACTGTAGTTGATTGATGTTTCTAGGTGGTGGTATCTCCATAATAGCCTTGACCTTGGTAGGATCCATTTCAATACCTTTCTCTGAAACTATGTACCCCAGAAGCTTCGCTGATGTTACACCAAACACATATTTCTTGGGATTTAATCTGACGTTGAACTTTTCTAGACGAGTAAATTTTTTGTCTAGGATCTCAAGATGTCCCTCTCTGGTATATGATTTTTCCAATAAATCATCCACATAATACTCCATAAAAGTATGCATCATGTCGTGGAAGATGGTGGTCATTGCTCTCTGATATGTAGCCCCTGCATTTTTCAACCCAAAAGGCATCACGTTCCAGAAAAATGTTCCCCATGGATAGGTGAATGTTGTCTTCTCTTGATCCTCTGGTGCTATCTTGATTTGATTATAACCTTAGAAGCCATCCATAAGTGATAACATGGTGTGTCTAGCTGTCGAGTCTACAATATTGTCAATGTTTGGTAAAGGAAAGTCATCCTTCAGACATGCTTTTTTGAGATCCCTGAAGTCAGTACATATCCTGATGGTATTGTTTGGCTTAGAAACTGGTATGATATTTGATATCCATTCAACATAATCAATTGGATGAATGAAACTAGCATCTAACAATTTCTTGAGTTCTACCTTCACCAACAGGGCGATATGCGGATGCATTTTTCTTAGCTTTTGCATGACAGGTTTCACCCTGGGAGGTAGAGATAAATGATGCATCAGGAGATCTGGGTCTAAGCATGACATATTAGAGTAAGACCAAGCAAAGTTGATTTTTTCGTTCTTCAAAGAACTTGGTGAACTCCAACTTTTCTTGTTCAGTCATAGATGTTGCTAGATGTAATGTCTTTACTTTGTCTGTTGTGCCCACATTGATAGATCGAGTTAGCTCAACCAACACTGATGATCTATCGTGATAATGTTTAGGAAGAGTGTCAAATACCCCATCCTTCAGTTCCTTAGAAAGGCTTTCACTGTCAAATGTGCTCTTTATTTTTACTTTTTCTAGATCTAACATTGCCATTAAATGGTTTTCACCATTAGATCTTTTGTTTATATTTTCATTTTTGTGGCTGGAAGATTTGACACCCCACTGACTTGAAGCTTCATTATGAATTTTGTGGTTGGAACTTGTGTCAAGGTTGTTGGAACAAAGAAAGTTAACAATGGCATCATCATTCGCAAAGATAGGAACTTTAAAAGGCTCAGTTTGTTCCTAGTCAATAAGCTCAGGGTGTAGTAAGGGTAAAATATCATTGGATTGATGAAGGTTAGAAACAGTGAAAGTTTGAATAGAAATGTCATCAAAGATTTTGATATGGATGTTGAGGGTTATGATGTTATTCTCCTCCAAGTTTATCTCGCTCAAAGTCTGTTCATCCTCGCTTGAGTCATTGATATTCTATGATCCAAACACAAGGGGTCTAGTCCTTGAGCTTTTTCCCTCCTCACGTGTAGGTGCATATCTTTGTATTAAATCCATTTGTTTGTCTTCCAAAGGATACCTCAGATAATGAATCTCACTCATACTCATTAGAGTCTGTCTCATAGGTATCACTAGCTTGTAGTTGTAGGATTCGTTCAACAAAATTCTGGGTGGCTTCTTCTTTTGTTTCCTCTTTATATCCCAATCCAGGTTTATCTTTTGCTTGAAGTGTGAGAGGTTGAATAGGTTCTTCAATTCCTTCTTTCCTTTTACTGACAGGTCCTTTTCCTTCATACCCCATCTTCTCTAGGATTGTCTTTCCTTTTCCATATTGATTTGTTTGTATGTTGGGGGTTTCTGATGTAGATGCTTCCTTGTCTTTGTAGAGCCAATTCAGGACAATCTTATCTTCTGATTCGTCAACCAAAGTGCTAGCCTTTACAAATCTTCCATCAAAAACTGTGAGAGGTTGTGATAATTATCGCATTGATGTTGACGACTGTCCATAAGTTCTTGGTGAAGGAAACAATTGCAAAAGACAAAGATTGATGAATGGAATACTCGAGCCCATGCCTTTGTCTGTAAATGGATCTTTTCTTTGAATTGCTTTGATAAAGAGTTTTCATTCTTTGATGTAGTAGAATAAACAATACCTTTATCCTTTGATTGGTCCTTCTTTTCAACCCATTTTGACACAACATATAATTGCTTCTCATTGTTTGATGAATTTGGACTGTTAGTTTCCTTGTTATGAGGGATAAAAGTATCTTGAGCTAACTTAAGCATGTTACATTGTTGGGGATTATTTGAATAAGCTAAGATGGTTATTTCTTGTCCATTTACTAGAAATTTCAAGCACTAATGATAGGTGGATGACACTGCTTGCATATTGTGAATCCATGGACATCCCAAAAATATATTATATGTCAGATCTTTGTCCAACACTTGGCAGACTATGTCTTTCACGATTGGTCTCACTCGAATAGGTAAAAAAATAAATCCTTTGGAAGATCTCTCTCCGTCATAATATGCTTTTATTATGATTTTCCTTCTTGCATCAATAGCATTCTCAAAATATCCTAGTGCACAGATCAATTTTAAAGTACAAATATTCAAACCAGCTCCACCATCTATAAGAACACACTTAACTCGATGTTTGTGAATGAGAACCTCAATGTGGAGGACAACATTGTGTGGATGGTTTAGTGATACATCATCATGCTTAGAAAAGGATAAGCAGTGAGGAGTGGTTAAGTGTCCCACCATAGCTTGGAACTAGCAAAATTCCAAGTTATTGGGTACTGTTTTGGCAACAAGAGCTTGTTCTAGGATCTCCTTGTGTGCTGGTGATATTTTGAAGAGTTCTAATATTTAGATTTGTGCTGGTATTTTCTTCAACTAATCGATTATGTTGTACTGATTTGTAGGGGTAGCAGTTGTTTTGATTGTAGAAGGAGCATCAAATGATTTAGATGGAGCTCCTTTCAATATTACCTTAGCTTGTCCGCTTGTTGTCATGTTGATTGGTTGATATTCTTGACTCTCTTTGATTTTTATGACATTAATCTGATTTTCATTTGCAACAATGTTTGTGGTTTGATGATCAGCTGTATTGATGTTATTGCTGCCATTAATTTTTGTAGTATGATTTTGATAATCAGCTGCAATCATGTCATTAATATGATTACCAACAATAAAAAATTCATTTATTTGGTTTTCAGCAACAACAAGGTCATGTTCATCATTGATTTGAGCATTATTAGTTTGATCTTCAACTACCTCGATATGTAGAATAGTGGAGTCATAAACATAATTTAAATTTTTGCCTTTACCATTTGTAGAAGATGATTCTCCTTTTTCATAATCTGGTAAAGGATTCTTGAAAGCCCCATGATCATTATTTTTTTGTGGTCCTTCAACAAATATTTTCTTGTTTTTGATCAGATATTAGATCAAATGTTTCAATTGCCAACAGTCGTTTGTTTTGTGACCTTTTTTTTTATGATAGTCACAGTAATGTATGTCATTCCACCAAAATGGGTTGACTTGTGGATCCCAATTTCACAACTCTTGTAATGTTACAAGTTTGGCTTCAATAAGTTCCTTTAATGCTGATTCCAAAGATTGTCCTAAAGGCACGAATTTCCTCCGATTTGATGGCTTTTGGAATGGTTATGATTTAGATCCAACATTGTTCAAATTTTTGTATTGATTTCTATTTAGATTGCTACCTTGGTTGTTGTTTTAAGTTGTCTTAGTGGCAGTTGCTGTTAAATTGAATATTGGTTTTGCATTTTGCGTTTCAATCACAACATCATTGTTTCCAACATTTCTATATTTTTTCCAAAACTTGAGTTTATCATTGTTGTTGTTGTGATTAGAGGAATTGGAATTGTTTGATCCATCATTGCATGTTCTTAGGACTCCTCTCTTGACCAAATCTTCTTCTATCTTGAGACCATTTTCAATCATTTTCTCGAATGTAGGTGGACATTGTAGTTCAAGTCTATAACTCATGTCATAGTTTAAATTATCAATGAATAGTTTCATCTTTTCCTTTTCAGGTATGGAACGTGAATATCTTGCAAACAACCTTCTCCATCTTTGCAAAAATGAGAGAAATGTTTCAGCTTTATTTTGTTTAGTATTGCAAAGATCCTTCATTGTGATATCATGTATATTATAGGAGTATTGAGTTATAAATTTGTTAACTAGATCTTCAAAGGATCTAATTCCTGGAGTTAATTTAGAGAACCAATCCATTCATTCTCCACCTAAGCTTTGTGGAAATAGACTCATCAAGTATGTCTCTTCATGGACAAACTCTAAGCTCATAGCTCGAAATTCCCTTACATGGTCAAGGGGATCTGTTTTTCCATTGTATTTATCGTACTTGGGGAGTTCACAATATTTTCAAAATGGAATCATGTTCACATTTTGAGAAAAAGGATATGGACAAATATCTTGCATTAAGTATCCCTTAGTAGTTCCTATTTGCATATCTTGGAATTGTTGTTGCAAGATTTGTAGTTGATGTTTCATTGCATCCACTTTATCTGTATTGTGTGGTTTAGTCTTAACTCTTTTAGGTGTTTCTTTTAGTCTATTAATATCAAATTCCTTTAGAACTTTAACACCCAGATCAACTAACATTAAAAGATACTTTTCCCCATCCTTTTCCAAAATTTTCTCCATAAAATTATGGAAATTTGGGTCTTGTGTCATATTTTTTTGATCCTCTTTAGATATTTCATCATTATCATGTTGGTTGGTTCTATTGAGTAGATTCTCCTCAATCTCAGACATGGTGTTTTGGATTTCAATTTCCTTCTCTTGAAGTTTTAGTCTTTGTGACCTTGTCAAAACCGGCATACAAGTGTTATAATTGTCCACTAAACTTTGATCTTGGTTTGAAATAGTGTCAAGGATATTAACTTGAGTCAAATAGAATGATAGATTCTATTGATTAGAATAAGTTGATAAGTATGATTATAAAGCTTTGTTTCTTGAAGTAGGATGATTGATCCTGATAATGAAACTTAGCTTTTAATCAAATTTGTTTGATTTAGACACTTTAGGATGGTAGATCTTAGTTTAATTTGAAGAATTTCACTTGTAAGGTTTAGTTTTTGAAAGTTTAAGATTGTGGTTTGATTTAGAAAGGATTATGTTCAGATGAAAATTTGAATTCTGATTTTAAAAGTCTAACAGACAATGAAAACAACTCTCTGGTTTTTACTTTTATGGATGCGCTATAAAAATCCTTAGATGCACTAAAAGAATTGATAGATGCACTAACAAATTGTTTTGATGCACTGTTAAACAAGTTGGATGCGTTGTACTTTTCCGTCTATGTGCTAGACTTTTCTTCCTATGCTCTAGACGGTTCCCAGGTATGAACTATACTGTTCCTCCTATGCGCTAAATGATGGGTCTATGTGTTGTTAAACAGATTGGATGCACTATAACAAGGAGCGAATGTGCTATTCTAGAAGTATTCAGTATTTTGACAGTATATTTTTATTCTAGTTTTAAATAGTGAATTTGTTTGTCTCCAGGGCATAAACTTCTGATTAATGAACTTGTATCTGATTTGTTTATTTGTGGACCGTGGAAATTGATTGCTTTGATTGGATGATTTCTTTTTGAAAATGATTTACACACATAGAAACAATTTTGTAAATAGTTGTTTCCAGTCTACTCATTAAACGTATAGTGTGCGTTCTAGAATCAGGGTCGATTCTTTCAATTTCCATTAATATAACACAATAAAGATAGTTCAAGCACTTTTCTAATCTTTAAAGGTCACTAAAAATACCATAGCCCACATCTTAAAACTATGTCAGCTCACACAACCGTGTCACCCCCTAGAGGGCGTCCGTGTTTTTTCTTTTCCCGAGTCTTAACCAAAGTCGAATCCTCCACTTTTGGCCAGGATCTCTGATAGTTATATGGTGAGTGTCTTGGGGGAAGATTCTTACCTCCCCTTGCACTGTGGTATAGAAAGTGTTCAAAAATTGACACAGTTGGATTCTAACTTAAAGTTCGTAGATAGAGTTTTTGTTTGGAGCGACAATAGATAAACTCGCTCAAGATACCTCCTAACCTTTAGAAAAAAGGCTTTGGGGATGGTTATCTTGCACACTTCTGTTGAATTGCGAACTTTCCCTGAATTTTCTTTTGATTATAGTGGGTTGGAAAACATGGCTTTGGTTGTTCCCACTTAGGTCATTCCCATAGGGTGGGTACTTTTTTCCACTACCACAGGCCTTCTAAAGGTGCTATAAAATCATAAAAAGTGAGTCTAGCATTCTGATGACCTAGTGAAGGGGAAAGCATAAGCCTATCACTTCAACCACAATAAACAAAGGGGTTCAATTATCCTTTTACTTAAGCTAGATGCCTAATCTTAAATAAGGGAAAGCAATAATAATTTTAAAACCCTGCAAAAACCATTAGTAATTTGTAGTATTTATCTTTGACCGGCGTAAATGTTTCAAACAACTGTACCTGCAGCACAAAAAACTGTGATTAATATCCAATTTTTTTAATTTTATGTAAAAATAGTCAGATACGCTAAAACTTTAAGCATATGCGCTAAACTTTATATGTGCTAAAGTAGTAAATGAATGCATTGAAAGAATTATCAAATGCACTGAAATATCTGTCAAATGCACCAAAATGATATTTGGATGTGCTGAAATATCTATTGTATGCGCCGTAAGAAGTCTCGGTCGTGCTAAAAAAAAATTACATCAAAATATGCAGTCACTTTCCAAGAAAATGTTAAATATGAGGATTTTTCCCCATGGTGGGTGCCATTTTATGGGTGTGGAAAATATTTGTAAATGAAATAATAACAACACACCTTAATGAAACACTATTAGAGAATACAAATGATAGATTTAATCTAATTGAAGCATAATAAAATCTCTACAATCGTTCCGTTTCTCTCTAAATCCAAGGATTTATTAAATCAAAGCGACTCTCAGATTGTGTGCACCATGATTGTTAAAATGATAACCTAGAGAATGCGAATGATAAACTATATGATATGTTATGATGGAATGATTGATAATGAAAGCTATATGATACTGTGATATTGATAATGATATGATATGATTAACTATTTTAAACTAAGATGCATCTGATATGAAGAACCATGATTGTAATCTAATATGATTGCTATATGTTTCTAAATTACTGATTGCTCAAATGTTGTACGCTAGATTGCTCTAATATGATTCCTGCAGAGTAAGATTTCATCAATTTGGGATCCATTTCTTGTAGCAAGAGGTTGCTTTTATAGATTTTCAAAGGAAAATTATGACGTGGTAGAAAGCAACGGTTCATATTTGATCTGGATAAATCAATGGTAGAAGCTGAAGAAGTTGGAGAAGAATAAGGGGAATGCTTTCTCTTAGCAAAACATTCTGCCAAGTGATCAGGAAGAAATTATGGAAGAATGAAACCAACTATTTCCAACTATTTAAAGTTTGTTCCAAAATGGGTCGGAGAGATAAAGCATAATTGAATACAACTTGAAGCTTTCAACTTTATTGAGAGAAAAGTTGTAGACATGTGCTCAATTGGAAATTTGAGTTATTCAATTTCGGAGGGAAGATATATTATTAAATAAAACAATTGAATTTTTTTTATTTAATAAAAGGGGATGATAATTAAACGAACTATGTGATTTTGTTTATTTAATTAAGATAGAAGAATTAGATAATTAAATAAAACAAACTATTGAATTTGTTTATTTAATTAAGATAGAAGAAAATAGAATGTGAATTATATAAATAAATATTTTTATTTATTTATAAATAGATGAATTAAAGGTTAATTAATCAAATAATTGCATTGAATTAATTAGATTTATCCAAACCATTTTTAGGTGTATACAATTCTATTATGCTATCTTCGAAAATTAATAGTAAGATGAAAAAATCACTCCCAATTTTTGATGCTAGAAACTCTCCTCCATTCTTAAAATTTTATTTTATTATTTAGAGAAAGAATTTTTAACAGACCTTAGATCACTAGAGAGACTTGATTGTTAAATAGTGGCCTCAATGGATTATAATTATGACTTGATTGTTTATATTCCAAAACTTCAGCAGAGTAACTCTTTGCATTCTTTAACTTGTCCTACCACATATATTCCCTTACAATGTGCTAGAATTTTTGAAAAATCTAGCTTGGAAACCATTAGGTCTTGGGTCCCTCCTTGAAATCAAAGAAGGCGTCAATTCTAACTTCCTCCAAAGACAAGTTTCATTAGAGCTACATTTTTACCCTCAAAGATATGTTTTGGTATATATTATTGATTATACACACTTTATTTTGTACATGTCAGGTTAATAGGGACAATCAACACCAAATGCATAAAAAAAATTGAGCCCTTAATTGTAGATAGCCATCATATTTATGACATCATTCTTATACTTGGCAACACAATTCTATCAATTTTATTGCTTTCTCTCCTAATGTTTGTGGATAGATGAAAGAACCTATCCCCCTCCTTAAGCCATTTCACTTGTAATTTTTGGATCCTATTTTTTTTCCATTCTAACTTATTGAGGTATCCTACGAGACCACATTCATTAGATATTAATTTATCAACAAGATCATATGTACCTATATTTTGAGTCCACCTTTTGTAGAACCAATTCATCCTTAACCTAATTTTCAAAGATATCTCGAACCTTTTCCTTGTTCCATTTTTTAGCTTTGGATCTCATATGCTTGAGCTTTCTTTAGAAAATTTATCTCTTATACTTTTTAATTTTATTTTTCCACCACTTACAAAAAATTCTTTCAAAATTTAGGCATTTGAACCACATAAATTCCATCTTGAAGTGAATGAACTTAGCACTGATTTTTTAGTGGAATTTTTTCCCCAAATGGTGAATAGTTAAAACCAGGGCTTCCATTTATAGAAAATAGTACAAGTTGTGAGGTAGACCAAACTAAATAATCACATTTTTATGAACTTTTAATTTAGCATTGATTAAATTTCTTGAGCATTTGTTTTAATAAGCTTTAAATTCAATTGTTTTGCCACAATATTTGGTGCATGATTGGATTTGATTCACCCAAATTTTATAAGAAATATTATAAATCTAAATTGATTTTCTATTAATATTACATAATTATTGCATATTTTAGAGCCATATTGCTAATCTTCATTTCCCATTGTTTATTTCACCTATAATCTAATTATTCTTATTATTTTCCAAGAAGTAAAATGTACTTTGCCTTTAAAATGTTCATTGTGCCAAAATTCCTTTTGGATCATTGATCTCCATATAAAGAAGATAAGCATATTTTTGGATATTTTCATTTAAGCCTCTAAAAATTTATTGGATAAGCCTCATGGATTTTAGAGGAGGGAAATGTATTCAAGGCAGACTAATTATGTACGCACTTCCTTGTTATTTTCCTACAAGCATGGTTTCTATCTTTAATACTAGCCATGAGACCATATGCAACTTTAACCACCTCTTTTCCTTCATGATCTTGATCCTCTGGATCATTCTACGTGTCAAAACAGGTATCACCTTCTAGCACTTTATTTTTCTCCTAATTCACCAAAATTTGAAACTAATTAATTACTTTCTCATTATCTACCCTTAAGGGATGGATCTCATCCATTTGTTATAGACCCATCCTTTCGTCACCCAATTCACCACCAATTACTTTTGGCCTATCCTCTAGAGTCCAATCTCTTTTGGATTTTACCCTCCCTTTCATCTTAGTTTTCTTGATAAGAAACATTGGCCTTTGAATTTAGTTTTCACAATTTTTTTCTGTGTGCCCAACTATCCTATAGGAGAAGCAACAATAGGGTAGACATATCTAAATCCTATGACTAGGAACGAAACAAAATTTAGATTTTGATTGCTTTCTTAATCTATTTGACAAGATTGGTTTTTTACACATATCCTTGCATAATTAGCCAACTCCTTATTATTAGTAATGTCTAAACAATATTGAAAGAACCCTTGAGAATACCGTATTCCTTTTAGCACAACCTCAATACATAACTCAAGGGGAAACTTATACAAGTGAATCTAAACTAGCACATCATGTGAAAATTCCTTTTTGGGATTAAATCTTGGAGGCCAAGCTCACATGCACACTCTTGCGTTCCCCACAAACCACAAGTTACCTTTGAGGAATCTTTCTATATCCTCTTTCAACTAAAAGGTAATTTGTAAAAGTCGTGTAATAAAAAATTGAATTCTTAGCTTGGGAAATCAAACTATTTTTGACCCATCCAAAATTCAACATGGTTATCAAACAACCAAATCCCAATGAACTAGAAACAATGACATATCATTTTAATTCCTCAAACATAAGATTGCCAATTAATCCAAGAGCTATATGGTTAAAAATCATCTGAAATTTTGAATTTGAAATTTAAAACAAAAACATTGTGCAACACCTCATTTTCTTGTAAAATATGTCATTCCTTCAACACCACCATTTTGCCTAGCTTTGTGCTATTTTCTAGGGCATTTTTTTGTCTTGGGATCTATTATAGAATTAGCCTCACCAAGCTCCTTGGGTGGAGGGGATTGAATCCAAACTTTAGGCTTGCATTCCCCCTCAAATTATTTTGATCTAGCTACCAACTTGTTGGACAACATTGTCTTATTTTTCCCACATATAATTTTTTACACATCCTTACTGACACACTCCTTATTGTTGTTCTCAACTTTTGTTTCTCCTTGATATCTTCAACTAGTTTCCTTTTAATAATATCATTTTATTATATAATATTAATTTTTAGTTAGTTTATATTATTAATTTTATTACTTATTATTTATATATTTTTGATTTTATAAATTTTTAATGTTTTATTTTATTAATCTATAATTTATTTAACATTTAAATTTCATAAATTTAATTTAAAATTTATATGTAAATTTAAATAAATATTAGATAATTTTTTTGGAAAGAAAAAAATAATTTATCCAGTTTTTTTACTAAAATATTAAAAAAATTATATAAAATATGAGAAAAACATATTTAAAAAATAGAAAAGAAAAATAAAATACTTGGAAATGTAGTTGAGTAGAAGAAGATTGGAAAGGTAGTTGAGTAGAAGAAGATTGGGCATGCAGGGTAAGACAGAAAGAAATAATTGGCCCCAACTATTTATTCTCAAATATAAGGGACTTTGATGGAAGGTTTTTTTAGTCAAAGCTATTTGTATTGAACCAATTCTTGCCATGGGGCATCATGTGGTGTGACCTTGTGTTAATTAATGTTTGATTGAAGCTCATTTCAATTAAATTTTAATGATTTCAAGCATAATTTTTGGTTTAGAAATGGGGTTCAATATTGTGTTATTATCTAATTGTATTCTTAAATTTTGGGTTTGAATTTTTCAAGTTTTGATTTTGATTTTTTGATTTCATCTTAATTTAAATTGTTTCAAAATTATCACTTTCAATTCTTCATATCGATTCCATCAAGATTCTATATGTTCAATTTTCCGGTTTCTATGAAATTAATTTTCTTGTTTTATCTATACAATTTTATTGTTCTTATACTTTCATAAATTGACCATATTTATCATACTTTTGGATGCTCAATTTAATAGTTCTATTAAACTTATAAGCTAAAACCTTCAATCTCTTACTAACTTGCTTTTCAAACATCAATTGTTTGAATGCTAATAGTTGAAAACTTGTAATTGTATATAATTCTTTAAAGTCTCTAATGCTTTAGCTTTGTTGAATCTTAAAATACAATAAAATTTATTTTCTCTTTAAAAAAAAAATAAAAAATAAAAAATAATTGTTTTATTCAATTATCTTTGAGTTTATAACAAAATAAAATAATTCAATTTTTTAAAATTTATTTAATTAAAGATATAACATTTTCAACTATTAATTATTTATTCAATTATCTTAAAATTTATTTTGCTTCATTTCAAATAAAAAAATATTTTATTTATTTATTTATATTATATATTTTTATATTTTAGTATTTATTTATAATTCTTACTTATAGATTTCAAATTCATTATTAATCCAACAAAATATATTTATTCACTAAAATAATGTTGTTTAGATGCTACTAATTTTACTAGCATATCTATCCTACAAAAATCTATATAAATGAGATCCAAACATTATATATATATAAATTATTATACATTTTAATATTATTTATTTATTCAAATAAAATAGAATAAATTGCTTCTCATATCTTTAAATTAAAAAACCATAATATTCATTCTCAACTTATTAATACTAATTAAAAATAAAATAATTATTTATAACACAATTTCAAAATATTCCCATCCCCATATTCTCTCCAACAAACATTACAACTAAACCTAATACTATATCCAAATAATTTTGTTGGAAACTCCATTATTCTTGTTATTAATATTTTTAATGGCTGATTAACCATATCTTATTGAAGTTGCAGGAGAATAATTTTATGATGTTTTCTAGGAGGAAATAAAACATTTCCTTAAGATATTTTAATGGCTAATCAGATCTGTATTCTTCCATTTTAAATGCTCTGTAAGTAGTCTGTCTTGAACAGCTGTTTGTAATCTGTTTTTTTCTTAATTAAATATAAATAAAAGTTAAATCATATATGCTTAAAAAATGATTGAAGAAAATTGAAAAAATAATGAGGAATCTCACATATAGTTTGTACAATTTTGCAGACAATAATGACAAAGTTTTCTTTCAAATCCTGTGCATGAAAAATAGCATCTGTACTGTACCTCTTCTGAACAACAGGCAAGGTATATTTTAAATTACATATATGATAAATTTTTATGTTTAGTAAGTTCTTTAAAGTTGTTTTTAAATATGGTGGATTAGTAATTATATTTTAAATTACATATATTCTAACACTTATTTTTTCACTGACTACTAATATTTGTCATCACCACTTCAATTTTTTTTATCTAATCACTTGAACTTAAAAGAGTATATATGATTTTTCTTCTCTCTCATCTATTTGAAATTGAACCTCATATCATTGTTACTTGAAAATTTACAAAGTGTGTTATTTGTTTACACTTAGAGTATATTGGGGTTTAAATATATTGGTATTAATAAAGATAAATTTTTATGTTTAGTAATGTTGCAAGGTGTGTGATTTTGGTTTTCTTGTGGTGTGTAGTGTAGTGTTTGAGTAAAAGATAGAAAGGGAAGCTAATTATCACCTTGTTTCTTAAGTGGTTTAAAAGTGGGAGGTGATAGAAATAGTAACATTTAAATTTAACCTCTAATGTAATATATTTAATCAGAAAAAAAACATACCTTGTACCATGGCTTGGGAAATTTGTGTTGGTTGTAGCCCACATGCAGCTTGATAGAGGTTTCACCCTCTTTGAAGAACAAGTTCATATTCTCCAAATCCTATACTTTCTTGTGTCTTTTCAACTTATGACCATTGAACGAAAATCCTTGTGGCTTGCACTATTACCTCTTCATTAACTTCAAAAGGTATCCCTCCCAATTTGACATGTCTCTTATTCCAAGTGATGGAAAATTGAATAGAAATGTTTTCTTCATGACCACTTAGACTCTCCATAAGCGGTGCTAAGCCTCATTATACATAGATGTGCTAGAGTAGAGTGTTATTATAAAATTCCTCATAGGATCTAGGCTCCATCCTCACACACTATCCTCCCATGATGTGGTAAAAATAAGGTTTGCGACATTGAAGAAGATTTCCACTATAATACTTTAGGCAAGAGAGGTAGGAGTGATTTCTAGAAGTGAGGAGGAGGTTTCTAGAAATGATCTTCAAGATCATTAAAAAAGGTGAAGGATGGAGCATTAAATGGATAATCATGCCTAAGATAGGGGGAATACTTAGTAAAGCCAATCTATCAAAATATTTTCCAGATTTTTCCTTTAAATGTCATTTTAGGCTAGATAATAAACTCCTTTGTGCCAATAACCTTAATCCATTTCCTGAAGGGGTTGAAGCATGCTTTTGAATCAGTATAATCCATCTTGGTTGGTAGGTTCCATATCATAAAAAATATTTTATTTTTTAAGTTCCCAACCATGATGAATCGACTCATGACTTTGGCTCTCACCTTTATATCCTTCCAACTTAAACCCATCATCAACATAACATGCACATTAATAATAAGAAAAACCCAAGAGAAACTGTCCTCAAGGGGGTTATAGGTTGTCTTCAAAACCTACTTGGCCATACTCTCATCTTTATTAAAAACACTCAAAGCCCTTCTTTTCATATTTCTATCAATGTTGAAACAACCCCACAAATGAAAGGAAAACTTTTCGATCTAGGAGATTTTACCTAGAATATATAAATATATAAATTCAAATAGTGCTATGATTTTATTGCAAATCCTCCACATTTGGAGTGATATTATATTTCTCTTTGAAGAGGATAAATCTAGCATTTAGTGGGAGACATAAATTGTTCCTCCATCATCTTATGGATTCCAGTATAGTTCCCATATTGGTCATGGCATCAACATTATGATTTCCTTCCCTATAAGTATGACATGTGACCTAAATCTATCAATTTAACCCATCGAGAAATTTTAGATATCATTATAATGTTAGTGATAGCCCATTATAGCTTCACTTTACATTTCACAACATCAATAACAAGCTTTGATTCACATTCAAATTATAATCTCTTTCTCCCTAAAGACAAAGAAATGTTGACTCCCCACAACATTTCCATTGCTTCAACCACATTAAAATATTGCTCCCCTAGACCCCAAAATAACCCAACAATAAATTTTCCATTAGGTCTCCTGATAATACCACAACCACTAGCCAAACCTAGGTTTCCTTTAGTAGCCCCATCAAAATTGAGTTTGGACCAACCTAGAGTGGGTGGTTTCTATTTGGCATTCTTCTGAGCTAACATTTTGAAGTTATCAAAATTATCAGGTTATAAGTATAAACCCCATCTATGAGAAACATTGGTGTCAAAGACTGTAGGAGGGCAGTTCAAAATTTTCCAGTTGTATCGGGAGACATTCTCAACTAACAGTCTAGAGCAAGACCCAAACACCTCCTTGACACTCCTTTCTTCATTTCAAAAAACCTATTCTTCCTTCCCTTCCAGATAATCTAGCAGATGTTGGGTGGAATCTGTATCCAAATTTCCATAACAAGAGGATGAGTATAAGGAAAAATCCGATTTTCCACAAGGGTTTTAATGCTATCATTCATAGACCAACATAATCTAAGATTTTGCAAGGCATATCCCCAAATGTCCTCTGAGAAAGGACAATGTAGTAACAAGCAAGGCTTCCTCCTCATTTTTACATAAAGTACACATATTAGGGATCTGGAAGCCTCTCTTACTTAAGTTATCTTGGGTAAGAATCCTAAATTGTGAGTTGCAATCCACCAATTTTTTTTATCTTGGGGATGAGGTGATGGTTCCAGATAAGTTTCCACAACCCCCACAGTTGGCGTAGGATGATAGTAGACTGTAAGAAGACTTAACAATGATTTTCCTTTCCTTTCCTTTTCCCAATAAAAACTATCCTCATTCTAAAATAAATGGATTCTTGTTAATGTGAGAGCCCTTTGGAGGGCTTTATCTTTTTTCCTTAGCTCTTGATTATTATAGAAACAATTTTCAATATCTTTCCACTTCTAGGATCCAAGTTGTCCACTAAGGTAGTCAACAACCCTCTTTCCAAATAAATTTATTGTAGGTCCTTGAACACCATTTTGTTTAGGTGTTGGTTCATGACCCAAAGGTCCTCTCAAAAATTAATCTTGAAACCATTCTCCGATTTCCATCTTAGCCCTCCTAGTAGCAACTTCTTTGACTTGAGAATATTGCTTGAAATGAAGAACCCATGATGATATTTAGGATTAGATATAATTCTAAAAACTTTAATGTTGTTTGAATACTTGGCTTTCATTATTTGACACCAGTCCTTTTCATTCTATCGGAGGTCGACAACTAAACTTAACCAAAAGAGCTTTATTGGTAGATTTAATTTTCTTGCTTCCAAGACCCCCATAGGCCTTAGGAAGATATATATTATCTCAATTAAGAAGAGCCATATTTTTCTTTTCATCCGTACCAGAACACAAAAAATGCATTTGGATACTCTCAAATTTATCTAACAATGTATCTAAGAATCTTAAATAAGGAAAAAAGAAAACATGAATACCTTGCAGTGCAACAACAAGGAGTTGGAGTTTTCTCGCATGACTTAAGAATTTACCCTTCCACCCTTCTAGAATTTTCTACATCCTTCCCAACACTGTATTCCAAAATGAGGGGGTAACATATTTGTCAGTTAAAGGGAGACCAAGATAAACAATAGGAAGGGAAGCACTATCACAACCCAAGATAGCAACATGAATTTTTCCTGTAATGCTTAACTAGTATTAAAGAAGTAAATCTTGCTTTTCTCAAAGTTAATACATTGAACATATATGGTAGGATAATTTTTGAGACATAACTTCCATTTTCAAGCTTATACAACCAAATATTTCTCGAAAAAATCATGTCATCCACATATTGTTGAGTTGCTAAGGGGTTAAGAGAGGTGGTAGGTTTGATTCCCTTAAGGGCACCCTCATGAAAAAATTTAAGAATATTCCTAATCATAACATTCACAACCATTATGAATAGATAGAGAGATAGAGGTTACCCTATTTAATGCCCCTTTTAGCATTGAAGAATCCTCTTGGCACTCCATTGACAAGGATTGAGAATTTAACCGTGGACACACATTCCTTGATAAGGTTTAAAAGCATCTTATTGAAGCCAAATTTTTTTAGTAATTAAAAGAGGAACTTCCATGAAGCCTTATCATAGGATTTGAATATATGTCTAGTTTAAAGGCCATACCAGAGGTGTTACTCATATCCATGGAATGCAGGATTTCATGGGTGGAAACAAAAACATCCAAAAGAATTTGATGACCTGACACAAAACCTTTCTAACAGTGAAAAATCATTTTCTCCAAAAGAGGTTTTAGTCTATTAACAAGCACTTTGGAAAAGATATTATAAATGGTTTTACAAATCATTATGGGCCTATAATCAACCATGGTTGTAGGATCAGGTGTTTTAGAGATGAGAGCAATGAAAGTGTTATACTTAAAAGCAACTTCCCGAATTTGAAGAAATCTTTAGTGGCTAAGAAGATGTCATTTCCAACAATGTCCCATAAATTTTGAAAAAAGTTGGGGGGAATCCATATGGGCTAGGAGCTTTAAAGGCCTCCATATTAAAATTTGTAGTCCTAACTTCCTCCTAGGTTACAGGTCTTAAAAGGAGAGAATTATCAGTCTTTGTTAAAGCAACTGGGGTGTTGTCCAAAAACTGTTCTTCTAAAACAGTAAAATGGTTAATATTAGATTCCATCATTGAGTATTAAAAATACTCAGAGGCTATTTTCCCAATCTGTTCATTTGTAGTACCCTCCACCCCATTATCATCCATAAATATATAGATTAGGTTTCTCTTCCTATGATTTATGATAAATATATGGAAGGAAGTAGAGTTACAATAACCTTCTTTTAGCCATTGGATTTTGGATTTTTGTTTCTAGAATATCTCTTCTTTTATTACACTTTAGCCCAGTCAAGACGCAACTCCTTCTCAATATGACAAGTTTCCTTATTAACATCACCACTAGCCATTTTAGCCTATATATCCTTTAGAATAGTAGCAATATTAATATTAAGGTGAAAAACATCCCCGAAGACCCTCTTATTCCACCCTTTCATTTTATTTTTAGTATTTTGAGTTTTTGAATCACTCTAAACATAGTAAACCCTGAATGGGGATGTTCCACTAGCTAGATACATAATATTTGAAGCTAGGATGTGTGGACCACATGATCTCATACCTAAAGAGGAATGGTCTATAAGGGGTAATATATTCCCAACCTAGAATGAGAGGATTATGATCTAGCACAGTTCTTGGTATATCAAGGAGGTTAAGATCATTAATAGATTCCTAGTTAGGGGAGACCAAAAATTGGTCCAATCTAGCCTGAATAAGGTGTTCACTAAATCTCCTATTAGTCCAAGTGAAGAGTTGACCATGGAGGTCTATGCCCACTAGACTAGTAGATTTTAGTAGTTTTGCAAAATCAACCATGCTATTGGTGTAGTCCATTAGGCCCCCATGTTTTTTAGGAGGAAAAGGAGGGGAGTTGAAATCCTTAGAAATCATCCAACGAGCCTCCTTATTACCTAGTACCTTCGTGGCCAGATTGAGCCAAAGAGATTTTATGGAATTTCGTATGTTGGGGGCATAAATATTTAAGATATTCCAGGAAGAACCAACATAGGAGAACTCAATTCCCAAACAATGCCTATAATGATAAAATAAAGAGCCACTTAGCTTAGTTGAATTCCATATAGTAACTAGACCACACGAGGCACCAATAAAATCAGTGATAAGGAATTGAGTAGAGGGCCATACATTCTTTGAAATAACTTCAAAATTGGTGCTAGTGATTTTGACTTCTTGTATTAAAAGGATATCAATCTTATTCTCTAAAAGGTAGTTTTTCAAAGCTAATTGCTTGTGAGGGCTATTGAGCCCTTTGATATTACAAGAAAGAATCTTCATTTATAATTCTTCTTGGAGGACGTCTCCAACATTTTTTTCCTACAAATAGAAATCTCCTCTTTTCCTTTTCTTCCTTTTAAAGGGCTTGTCGGCCTTGGTTTCTACACCTACATCTATATTCTTATTCTTGCATTTTTTCCTAGGGGTTTTCCATCCTTCCAAGTCCAACAAATGACAATCCATCTGAATACTTGTCTCTACCCTTGTAGAAATGGGTGAATTGACCATTGTTGTATCCATTAAAATTTCACATCATGGGGCAGAGGTCTCCAGAAGGGTCTGAATCTTAAGGGAATCACATGATATTTCCCCTTCTTCCTTATCCTTCACTAAGTAGGGTATAGTCTCTTTCATTTTATTCATTGACAATACATCCACCTATTGTGCATCTTCTGCCACAATGCTTTCCATTCTCAAAAGAGAAGCAAAGTGGGTTATAGGAGTATTATGATTTGATTCATGATTCCTAGATTCAGGAGGGGTTGTGAGGATATTTAGGATATCCTCCTTGAAAGGATAACCCTCTGAGGAGTCACCAAGTAACACTACATGACCTTTAAGTTTCTAATTATCCTTTGACATAAGACAATAGAAATTTTATAATAGATTGGTTGAGACCATTTCCCAAACATGGAATTCAAAATGATGAATTCTAGAAGGGTCTTATGGATGTCAATATTCACACAAAAGCGAGCAAAACACTAACTTGAATTTATTTCTTGTTATGATGTATGTTATAATGAAATTCCTTGCGGAGTTTCCAATCCACTGAAACACCATATCATACCATAACTCAAGTGGTAGACAAAGCAGTTTGACCCACACAAGTGTTGTTTTGTTTAGATCTACAACCGGGTCAAACACTAGCTTCCACCTACACAAGAATAATGTATGCTTTCCATATAACTAGGGCATGTAGAGAGGATCAATAGAAGATCACCCTTGGATGTGAACTTGAAGAGGAATAGACCCCCTACCATAATTCTCACATTGCCATTGCCCTTTAGATGCCATTTGGGAGTAGTCTAATGTCATACCATGTCAATAGAGGGAAAAAATGTATCTTTTTTCGTACTAGCATGTTCTCCATTGAGGAAACTATTATTTCAATTGTGGGGTCTAATAATGTTATTTCCATTCCAATATTTGACCTAGTGAACATGGGTAAAGCATTTTCCCTCCAAAATTCACCTCAATTTTCTCCATCAAGAATAATTTTCTAGACCTTGGGGTCCAAACCAATAGAATTCATGGGCACATCATTCAGCTGAGAGTTAGTAGGGGGAGGGTCCCCCGAGATTGGGGAACCGACATTTGCTATTTGTACTCTTATACAATTAGGGATAGGGGAAGGGGACCATGAGGGCCCCCATGATAGGTGGCCACCATGTGCATAAGAGGTTTAAAATTTGCAGAGCAAGAAATAGAGCAAGAAAAAGGTTAATGTAAGGTATAAATTATTATCATATATAAATTTATTTTGGTTAATTAAAATGATTTAAAATTTAATGTTCAATAAATGAAATTTAAAGAGCTTATTTCAAGATATTATAGATAAAGTATATACAAATAATATTTGATGTGAGGTCACATGATTTGATAAAATTCAACAGGAAGACCATCAAATTCTATAATTTTATTTTTCTACGTGGAAAAGAGAGCCCTCTCCAACTCTTCAAGGGATCAATTTGATTAAGAATACAATCTAGATTTAATGAGGTCTTCTTATTTTTCTTAAACATCAACCCAATTTTTATCTTGTTTGAAATATTTTTATAGAAATTTTGAAAGAGTAAAGTTATCTTAGTAGGATCTATGTCTAATAAACCCAAATCATCCATCAATGAACACATTTCTACCTCATGTGTTTGTAATTCAAACAATTAAATAATTATTTTGATACTCTATTACCCTCCTTGATCCATTGAATTATGGATCTTATTCTACCACCTTATCCTATATAAAATATCAAATGTACACAACTACATTTCTATCTAGACAATAGAGGCTTAGATAAAACTATTACTAGGATCAAGGATAAGCTATTTTCAAGCATGTTCTAATTTCCCTTGAAGGGATTTTTCCTTTCTTCTGCTATGTTGTACCAATTTTTTCTAAAAGAAAAGGAAATTTACATTTAGAGAGAAAAGTACCACTATTCAATCAATAATTCATTATTTTGTCATTTAGTTAAGACTTCTAGATAGTCACAAGAGTAGCTACATAGTCAAGATATTTTAAATGAAAAGTAATCCCAATGAAATTTTAGATATAATATACGATCGAATAAAAGATGAAAAAATATTAAAAATATAATGAAAAAAAATTAAAAGAAAAAAAATTGAAAAAAATAATGAGATGTAAAACGTATCCAATATACATATTATAAAATTTATCATAGAAATTTGAATCCCTAACTAGAAATTTATAATATGAAAAAATCATATATAAATAGTTGCTAGCATAACATTCCACCTTGTAAACCCATGAAGCTAATAATAGATAAATAATACTAGATCAAATTCTCATAGAAAACATAAAAAATAGTTTTGATTACCCAAATATGTGAATTAGAGTAAGGGGCCATGAGTGTTTGTACAAGGTAGCTCTCGTTACTTTTTATTAAAGCCATAGATATCACACCCATATTTTCTTAAAGGTACATCCACACATTCCATAAGCCAAGAAAAGATTTAAATAAAAGTACATAGTATATAGTATAAAGTATAAAAGAGTCTCATGGTTAAAAATTCAAACCAAAAGAAAGGAATGTTTTACCAAATGGTATGTTCATGTTTTCTTAAGGTGGGCTAGCTGATTTTTCCATAGTTAAAGATCAAGGTTCCATGATAATATGAGAATTTTAAGCACTTTTAAAATATTTAAAAAATCTAAAGGGCTAAATGGTAAAAATAGATTATTAAAAGAGATCTTTTCACAATAAAGATATTCAAACAAAGGCCCGTGTATTAAAGTTAAAATGAGCTCGCATATTATTTGTTTGCCCAAAAATCGAAGAGAGCTCATGGATAGAAGAAAATAATTAACCAAGAAGAGGAAGAATATACATATATATAAAGTAGTGTATTTTTCAAATATTCTCATACAATATTAATTGAAAATATTGAGGTATTTTTTTTCTACATTTTAAAGTTTTCAATTAATTAATTTTATTATACATAAGAGTTCCAAGCTCATTTTTTGTTTAGATTGTAATAGGACACCTATGCTTATTCAAGCTTAACAAATTTTGTGTTCACATTGCTTTTTGTTTTATTTCAATCGATTTTAATGTTTCTAAGAATATTCCAGTGTTCCAAATTTTATTAATATTATATCAATTAATCAATACAAAAGACTTTTGTTTATCTTTTTTCTTCATGTTGGATGAGACTAGTTTTTTAACTATGGTAAGAATGACTAAGTTATATGTTTGTTGATCATTTATGTTTTATTGTTGGAAGAGGGTAGTAAATAATTCATTCAATATATAGCTTTGTAAGTTGTTTATTTAAATAAGATCTCATTTTTGCATTTCCTTTCAATACTTCTCTTTCCCTTTTCTTACGTGGACTAAAATTGTAATAGATAATAAAAATTATATGGGAAGTCCACCTCTTAATATTATAGGTTATTCCATCACTCAATTGCCACACTCACAAGTTCCCCATGCTTTATGTATCCACGTGAGTATGGACTTGAAATGAGAAAAATAAAATATCAACACTTTTCTTGTATATAGCTTTAATTTCTTTGATTTAATTTCATACTTTTTCTTTTCTTTTTCTTTTTGGTCTCGAATGGATTTCACCCCATAGTTTCACCAAAGTTTTTGCCCAATATTATAGACATCATGCATTTTTTCTCTTCTTTTGGATGCCACCCCACATTCTAGAACACAATACAAGCAGGAGGATGCAATGAATCATCATTAATGATTATACCTATTGACTATGGGAATTTATTTTTCTTTATAGGGATGTCACCCTTTTAGTTTTGCTAAACACTGTGCATAGGATAAAATACATCATGCATATAAATACCAGGTACACTTTATTTAGAGATCTAGACTTGAAGAGGTAGAAAAATAATTATTTTGCTATAAGTCTCTAGGAATAACTAATGAATGTGGACATTGGGAATATAAGAAGGGGAAGAATTAGCATGGAATTATTATGGAAATCAAACATAACATAGGGTAATGAATATATATAAGGATAAAAGGGAATTAGGTAATGGTTAAAAGATATATGGAGGGCTAAAAGATCTAGGAATAGTATGACGAAGTCAATGAAACCATCATGGAAATTAGAATAATTAATAATGTAGGAAGTACTGTCATGGATAAGATAAGTGAGTAATGTGTTAAATAAATATGTAAATATGGAGTAAATCAAGAATGCATAAGAGAATAATTTTCAGGAGGAGTTCCTAACAATTCACAGTATATAAGTAAAATTAAATCCCAAAGGTAGCAAAGAGTCTTTTATAGGTTTCAATCAAATTTGAGACAACAACTATGATTCAATAAAAAAAATTATACTTTACTATAAAAGTATACACTAAATAAAAGTGGAACAAAATTATTAGAATAAAATAGGTATATGTTGATGCATGTGGTGTGAGACACACAAGATATTATAACATGAATAAAAGGACACTCACACCAACAATGATATATTGATAGAGTTACAAAATATAGAGGTGAACTCTATATATTTGCCTACAAATATATTCAAGTCAAGTGAAGGTGATTTAATTAAATTTCTCAAATCCACATGTTGTGTCATTCCTGCTAGTCTATGGAGCCCGATCATGCTTTGGTGGACCAATATTTTGGCCACTTTGGTAGCCACATTTTCCCTCCAAATTAATTAATGGAGGAGTGTAGGGGGGAGGAGCCCATCCCCTTAGTGGGAGCTCTGGGATAGAGCCCATGATGGGGGTCTATGGGAAACACCCCTAGTGGGGGCTACTAGGGGTAGTGCCCTGAAGAAAAAAATTTCCCATTTTTATGAAAGGAATTTGATAATAAATTTTTAAATTAAAAATAATTTTCTTTACCCAAAAAAATGTGCAGTTTCTTGTTATGGATTGAAAGGCCAAGAGTCACACATGGGAAGAAGTAGTTACTCGAAACAACATGTGTGATAGAAGTTTGAAGGTAACGATTTTTGGAATTAACATGCATCATCACATGAGTGTTCGTGTATTGAGCATGCATCAAGGCATGCACAAATAAACTGTGAATGTGTTTGAAGTTACACATAGTTGTAGAAATAGTTGTAGGTTTGTGTAACTTGTTTTTGCTAGAGAATTAATAATTTTTGGATTGTTTTTTTATGGATGTAGCCCACATTAAGTGAACCACATCAAAAAAATTTATCTTTGTGAATTTATTCTATCATTAATTCAGTTGTTTGCATTTTTAATTGGTTTAATTTATTATTCCATCTTGCTTGAATATCCCAACAATTATCATTTTTAAAAAATACCACTAGATACGAAAAAGAATATATTTTCTATTTATATGTGGATGCATGAAAGGACTTGTTGATGGTGTTTTCTGCACAACAACAACTCAAATAGAATATGATATCCTATCTCTCTTGAAAGGTAAATCTCTATGGGAAAAGAGATAACCCCAAGGTCTCTAATGTCAGGTCTTGACAATGCAGTGAAACAACTCAGAGATAATGTGAAAATTTGCTGGTAATCACAAAGGGACCTTACTACAAGCAAACACTGAACTCAAATTTATCAGATCTAGCAATATATTGATTCTTCAAAACCTAAATTTAAACCAGATAATAAAATAAATAGAAAAATATAAGAGTTTAAGAGAGATCTAAGATTAAAATTACTCCTAAAATCAATCACAACAATGATGAATGCTACAAATGGACAAATCTCTAATAAAACCAATTTCTGCTTAATCAAAGACAAGCCTGCAACTCTGCAAAAAAGGTGCAATCTTCTGAGGAAACTGAAGATTTTCAAATTATGAACATTCATCCACATATCCAGTAAATGGCTCAATGTAAACAAGCATCCATAGTTGAACTTAGCACAAAATAAGGCCCAGACTAACTTTACACAACTTACAATCAACAAATTGCTAAAAGTATGGACTAGAGATCGATCAACATCATTAAAATATCACCATTATCATGAAAGAACTGAAAAATAACATCTAACACTGAGAATTAAGAACAAGAAACCATAAACTGTCAAAGGTAAACACAAAGTTTGTCAAATCAACAACCCATTTGTATTATCTTCTCTAGTATTACATAACAATTTCCAGTCTCTCTCCTCTCCTACAGATAATGACTTGCATAATCTAACCTCTAACTTAGCCAATTCTGGCTTTGCAGCCTCTAATCAACTATTCTCTAACCTTTTCTGACCTACTTACAAATGAGAAGGCACTGGCCTTTTATAGATATTACATTTTAAAATCAAGGGCCAGGATTAAATTCAATCCAATGGATGCAACTAATCCTCAAGAAACCTTAAGAATTTACATTAAGGTTTAAAAAAATGTGGTACATCATCATCCAATAGCATAAAGGCAGTTACATCCAGGAGCAATAAGAAATCAACAATCTGCCACCTCAATTTGAATAAAAAAATATGATTGGAGAGTGAAAACAACATCACACGTCACTCCATGTTTGAAACATATATTCCAGCTGTAGATAGGATGTGGCACAGATTCTTATGTAGGTGCATTTTAAATAGTTTCCATATTTTCCTCTTGGCACAAATCCATATGCAAGTCCTCCTTTTTTATTTATTTAATCCTGAAAAATAGATATAATCATTAATAGCTCACATGTGAAAATCCAACCACAAAATATTAAAATTAAGCATAAATAAACCCTTGGAAATTTCAACTCTGTCATAAAATTTCGGAAATTTAACCCTATTAATAAATTTTGGAGCTCAGGAAAATCGTGACAAGAAGTTCGGAAAAATCCACTAGGAAGGGAAAATCCCGAAAATGGCTAGAAATCCGAAAAAATCCAGATGGGGTGGAAAATCCTGGATTTGACAAAAAATCAAGAAAAATCCGGATGGGGTGAAAAATCCTAGATTTGACAAAAAATCCGGAAAAATCCGAACGGGGTAGAAAATCCCAGATTTGACAAAGAATTCGAAAAAATTCGGACGGGGTGAAAAATTCTGGATTTGACAAAAGATCCGAAAAAATTCGGACAGGGTGGAAAATCTTGGATTTGACAAAAAATCCGGAAAAATCCGAATGGGGTGGAAAATCCCGGAGTTGACAAAAAATCTGGACGGGGTGGAAAATCCCGGATTTGACCAAAAATTTGGAGAAAAGCTTTGAAACCCCATAATTTTTTTTCTCGAATGAATTTTCAAAAAGTTCAAAAAGCAACTTGGCCTAATTTTTCGTCTTCTATCCATTGGTGCAAAAATATTTACACATCACATTGAAAATTCACTTGAAAAAATCCCCATTTCTAAAATCCAAGGCCCCAAAACGCTTCAAAATACCGCCCCTATCAAACCAAATCCGGACTTAATCCCAAAATAACCTCCAAGAATAGAAAAACCAGAAATTGACAAAGCCAAGGTACAAAGATGTAGAAGAAAAAGAGGGTCCCTGCCTCTAGTGGGGCGTGTGTGTGAAAAGTGCACAATAGGACCCTAATTTCTTCATGAATAATTTACATTAAAATAAGTTAATTTATATTGAGATAATCAAGATAATGAACCTACAAACAATGCCTGACCAACATCCATATGCTTGTGTATTGGAAAGTTAGGGTGGATATATGTATATGATTTAAAGATGTTATCTATCATAGTATATCAAATCCTTATGATTTGAAGCGGTCTATGATATTGAACTCATAGATATTTATAATATTTTCTAAATGATCAAGATATGCATGTATAGGCAACATGTTTTTTTGAGGTTAGCCTTGAATCATCATTATTAAAAGCTAAAAAAATAAAGTATAAGATACCAAAATTTACTCCTTCAAATCTAGCGTCTTTGATTAGTGATAATCAATTTCAGTGTACAATCACTCAAATTAGGGGAAAATTCTCATACTCATATGATCAAAGATGATAAAGAATGGAAGGTTATAAAATGCATGTTACAACACTAAACAACATCAGAAAATGGATATGATGGTGCTAATATATAAATATTTTCACTTCAATGGTGTGTGTGTCAATACATTACTAGGTGAATAAAAATATTAATTGATCTCATCCCTAAATTCTCATTACTAAATAACCCACTATAAAAATTATTAGTCTTGAATAATGCTAAGCTTATGTGGTAGATTCAAAATTTATTCTAAAATGATCACATTTATCCAAGTGTCTAATTTTTCATAAAAAGGTTTAAATTTATAGTATTACTAGGTTTCTTTGAGCCAATATATATTTTAAAGACTACACTATAATAAACCTATCACATTCATGTGAATGGTGTTCTCAATCCTTTCACATGGCCTTTTGTGGTTATCTACATAAATGTCATCCACATATTTAATATAACATTGGAAGAGAACCTATATCATGCTCAATAAGTAATTTCCATTAAAAGGTAGCATAATATTTATGCCAATATAGATAAGTGTTCTTTTAGAATGGTGAGACTCTAGTACCTTGGCTACATCATTGAAAAATAGTGACATATTAATCTATAGTTTACATTTATGTCATTAAAACCTAGCTAGCTTCAATAATACTCACCAAAGTCAAGATCTTAATTTTAGCTAGCTTCTACCAACTTTGTTGTAGAGTTATAAAAAAACATTCACACGATTGAAACAAAGGATTTGTTTGACACCACTCCTTGTTCTAGAAAAAGTTTCTAAATATTCCTTTAAGACCAAGGCATATTCCTATAAATAGGAAGTTCCAACAATTCTAACTTAACATGGTCCCATTTATTTTCTTGCCATAGTGAGTTATTTTCTAACATTATAGATAGGCATCCAACATAAGACAAAATATTTACACCATTGTCTAAGATCGTAATCACTGGAGTAACAATAAATATATACTATTTCAAATAATTTATGCTTATGGTTCAAAACTAGATTGGAAGGAATTATTTTGGTAGACTAGAGTAGTAGTATGAATATTTAGAATAATTTGGATTTTTTCCTTGTAATATAGATTAGAAATAATATGCCTGTTTTTTTTGGATTAATAGTTGAATATTTTGAATAATTTGAAATTATTTCAAAGTATATTTCAAAATATAGATGAGTAATACATATATATTATTTAAAATACTTCATATATACTAGGAAAGGAGACAATCATCTAATTACAATATAACCCTCTATAGTTCATTCCAACTCAAGGAAATATGTAGAACAATCGGTATCAAATATAATCCACATGCATCTAATGGTTCCAACTCAACATACACACCTTAACATATGACACAAGAAAGAGGTAACAATAGGGTTTTTATCTAGCTAATTTGACTTCTATTTTCTATCTTGATATAGATCTTAGAATCTTGCATGCAAGTGAAACTAGAGAAGCCTCAATTACTAAAGATTCTATCTTCTTTAATATTTACTAAAGACTAACAACTAGGTGATAGGTTCCTAACTACCACCTATAGAATGGGGTCCTATTCCATATTTTACTAAAGACTAACAACTAGGTGATAGGTTCCTAATTACCACCTATAGAATGGGGTCTTATTCCATATTTAACACATCTATGATCCTATTGAAGAGAATTATAAGATAAATAAGAAATCTCAGTAAATGACATCACAATAATGTGACACTAAAAATAGGGTTCTTTAAAATTTATTATATATTTTATAAATCATAACTAGAAACTGAACAATAATTTAATGATGATGTAAAGTAATATTTTTGTGAATTTTAAATATATAATGTACTAATAATATTTTATTTTTTTAGAAAATCAATTCTATTTTTTATTAAATTCTAATAGAGTGTTTATTTAAATATTTTTATTAAGTAACCTAATCTCACTCCCACATAATGTTGAAAAAGAATATAATCGTATTAGTATTTCTTGACTATAGTTCCTCAACTCCAATATCTAAGTAATCCATTTTTTTAATTATTTTTGTTTAATATTATCATTCTTAGTGATTTAATTGATGATAAGCATGCAATCTAGACACATAATTACCACCCATCATAATTTCTTTTGTATATATCAAAATTATTAATTTAATTGAAATAATAACATTAATACATCTCTTATTTTATTTTTTTTAGAATTTTAAACATTTTTTACTTATTTTTCATGTCGAAAAATTGTCGTTGTTTTCTATAAAAAACCTATGTTTATTAGGAAAAAATAGCTTAAAAAAATAAACTATAACAAAACCTATATTTTTAGAAAACTAAAAGAAAAGGTTGTTTAATTATATAGTTCTTAATTATGAATTCATTTGGATATGCAATTTGGTGCCCAAAGTAATAAATTTAGACCAATATAATCTATCCCTGTGGCTTGAAGGGAAATGGTTAACACATATGTACCATAAAAATGGTTTGACTAAACTAGTAAGATGTGACATGGACTAATTACAATAATCAAATTGCTCATAACTAATAATGGATTTCCTTTAAATGAACACCCTTTAGTCAATTTCCCCTTGACATAGACTTGGGAAAGGATTCTAATGGAGGGGTGTTTCGATAAACAACCCTTTTGATCAAATCCCACATAATCAATTCAAATTTAGACATGTTTATTTTCTTGTGGAACATGAGTGAGACATTATTATGCTTTGAACCCAATGTAGTTAGGTGGTGAGTTAGTTTGAAGTAGATAAGGTAGTGGTGATAATTTTGTAGAAGCACTTATATAAAAAACAATATGCAAAATTTTATCATATACATCATAATTACACATCATTTGATATCAAAATTGCAACCAATTGAAAATAGGGTGTCTACACACCCTTTCAAAATTATAATAAGTCATGCCAATCTTCTTAAATATATTTCATGATAATTCATCTTGTGAAACAAAATGTTTATGATTGTGTATACATTGTGATTGATAGTTTCTCAACTACGTAGTTTTTTATTCCCTATAAATAAGTTGTTTATAAAAAGTAAATGTCTAATATTTTATTTTAGTGTGTATGGGTTTATTTTGGCCTACCACAAACCATTGTGATAGATTGGAATAGTAAGTTCATTATTCAAAATTTCTCTATAATGTGGTCCATGATGGATAAATTTTTTAAAATCAATAAACAAATGGGTAGATAGAGTGTTGTGAACCACATGATTGTACACATTCTATATATGTATCACTTGAACCATCCTTCCACATAGAATGAAATCTTCCATATATCCATCACCACTATAATCATGCTATTCACAGGTCCATTAGATGCAAAATATTTAAGCTCTAACTCAATTTTCAAACATAAAAAACCATTGATGTAACATTTCCTATCATTTTGATAAAGGAATCACCCCATTTAGAAAAGGAAACCAAATCTATCAAGAGGATGCAACACATTTAAGAATTTTCTATGAGAAATTAAAATGTACTAGTGAAAACTACAAGAAATAACATGATTATAGTTATGTCCATTATTTTGAATTGGGAGACAAGGCATTGTTGTACCTTAAAAAATAAAAAATAAAGGCCTAAATAGGAACATAAAACCTTTACAATATAGACCGTACACCATGACCAAGTAGCTAGGTGATACCACATTTGAACTCAACTTGCAACCTTATCTTGAGCTACATCTAGCATTCAATTTGTAAAATTGATACAACTATATTTTCTACCATTTTTAGACATCTACATATATTATTATGAAATTTTAAAGAATAAAATTGAAAAATAACACCACTACTCAAATTTCTACAAATCAAACCTCAAATTTCTAAGGAAGATTAGACGTTATTGGTGACCTAGTATTTAAAATATAAATCTAAATATTGAATTTTAAGAAACAAGGTAGGATTTATGATATCCAATATAGGGATACCTAAATTATTAAATATATTATGTTTGAATAATTTTTTTATCCAACTATTAAGAAAAAATAAGATTACTATAAAATATGGCAACTTTTCATTTTGCTAGGAACCTTAATTAATTTTATAAGACTATTTAATAGCTAAATTTAAATCATGTAAAAAAATTATAAGTCATACATCTTTCTTGTAGAATTTTTCCATATAATCTAAAAATATCAAATATTTCACCCATCAAGACAAATTTTATTTATCTAATTAGTGAGAAGTCTCATGTTGATGTTGATGTTTTATCTCATTGTGATCTCTTGTCTGCAACACATAATTCTTTAGCCAATCAAGCTAATGTCTCACCCCAATATTTAAAAAATATATTTGAAATAAATAAATCAAATAATTTTTTAAATGCATTAATTTTTTTTTTTTAATTTTGAAAATAAAATTTTGACATTATTTTTATTTAACAATATTTATTAATTATACTAAGAAGTTGTTTGATTTTTTAAAATATGATATTACTAAATATTTTTTTCATATTGTATTAATGAAATGACAATAATTGTAAGCCTTTATTATAAAGACAAATATAACTGACAACCTAATACCAAAAGTAATAAATTAATTTAACAATTCAACTCAAAATAATAGAATGGTCTTAACATTGATCTTTGTTGAGTATATAATAGCATGTAATTATTTTATATAAAAATATTATTAAAGTTGAGTTACAATATTAAAGATTTTAAATATTAGAGAGTGTGGTATAAGTGTTATTAATTAGTTAAAATTGAGAATATAATAGGATAGTTAAATGTGCATGGTAAGATTGACATTTTGAGTTTTGAATGGATATATAAAAAAATAGAAATTATATAATAGATATATTTCTCTTTAATAAATGTGGTACACGTGGTAAACTCATAATTAATTTTTAATGGACATATATAAGAAATATATACAACTATTAATTCTATTATATATGAGGTGTGAACCCAAAACTAACATTTCACTAACTAATTTAGAGAAAAAAATTCTAGAACAATAAATTCTACCTATCTAATAGGCAATTAAGGTTACAATTTTATGGAGGGGCTTCAGGAATATTTTTTATGGAGTAGGGGTCATGAGGTAAAAAATACTTGTTACATGATCAATTAGAATCTGGCAAAAAAATACAAGATCAATTAGAATCATTTTCTGATTAATAGGGCTCCTAAGTTTTGGCTTGTAGATTGTGAGTGGGTGTATTTAGGGTATGGCTAGAAATCTCTCTATCAACTTAGAAAAAATATCTCTATTTTTTAATCTTTTTGTTTGCAAATCATTCTTTATTTTTAGTTAAATATCAATAGGTAACAAGACGTATTTGATAGGGTCTTGATTTACAATGAATGATAGATAGCAAAATATCAAAGAGAAACTAAATATTTGGCAAGAGGATAAAATATTGCGGCCTTTTAATCAAGCATGTGGGATTTTCTTAATGCTAGACATAATTAAATATATTTATAAGGTGAATGTATTATTGCAATTTTAAAGTATCATAGATGAAAACTTTTTTTTTTTTTGAGTTAAATTATTTAGCATTAATTAAAATTGGCGAGACCACCAACTTCCATAAAATTTGAAACTTGAACTTTTAAAATTAAACCACACTACAAAATTTATAAAACCACAAACTTTAAAGTACTCCTAAAAAATTCAACAACACCCTCAATTTTTTTAAGGAAGTCTCCCTCTCCTAGTGCTAACTTTATTTTTTTACCTTATGTGTTGGAGTCATTCTATGTATTTTCTACATGTTCATTATATCCATTCAATGTCTTGTTACCATTCTTTTAAGTTTTGACCACATCATACTCAAATATTAGTGGGGGTGTGCAAACATCTACATAGATGTGCTACTATTGACAATAATATAATCATACAACATCCATTTTCTATCTAAACATTAACTATTCAACTTCTAAATTCTCTTTTGTAATTATCGCATGGCTCATTGAAAGAAATCCCAATAATCATCTTAACCTTTTAGTGACTCTTAAGCTTCCTTCCTAAACCCTCTCTCATCTCTATCAAACAGTTTTGATTTTTTAAATACAAACTACAACATTTTACTTGAATTCTTGAACAAAACTTTATGAAAAACATTCTTCTAAACTTGTCATCTTTAGTGTAAAAACATATCATCCTATATTTATTGTGAACTTGTCAACTTGTATAAGAACACATCATTCTATACTTACGTATAAAGAAAATAATTAGAAAGTAATTAGAACGTATAGAAAATAATTCTAACATAAACTTGTTAGTAAACTTTTTGTGGAAGGATAATCATTTGTAAAACACATCACCCTATACTTATTGTGAACTTGTCAATTTGTATAAGAACACATTATTCTATACTTATGTATAAAGAAAATAATTAGAAAGTAACTAGAAAGTATAGAGAATAATTCTAACATAATCTTATCCATAAACTTTTTGTGTAAAGATAACCATTTGTAAAAACACATCACCCTATACTTATTGTGAACCTGTCAACTTGTGTAAGAACACATCATTCTATACTTAAAGAAAAAATAATTAAAAAATAACTAGAAATATAGAGAATAATTCTAAGTAAACTTTTATATAAGAGTAACCAATTGAAAGACAACTAGCAGTCTTGTTTACAAAAGTACAACTGGAATTCTACACGTATTCTTGTCAAATATATTTATTTTAAAAGCCAGCACGATGAAATGTACGTACTTGTCCAATAAATTCTTGAAGCTGATAGAAAAAGGTTTTTCCTATTGAGTCTAGGAGATAAGCTATGTATAGATGCTCCATAGCCATGAAAAGAAACAAGAACAGAACAAATCTCTTCATTATTTCATAGAAAACTTACGTCATGGAATAGAAAGAACAAATAGTTACAGGTCCTTCCACCGTTGAAGGACGGTATCTAGTTGTCTTTCTCGGTACAAAAGAAGCCATATATTTCAAACAAGATGTACGAGTGAAACACACACTCAAATCAGTCACTAAAATTAAAGTTGTCGTATAAGAGCGAATTCCTATTCCACAACTGATAACATGCAGAGTGTTGGTCTGAAAAGCATGTGATAAATCTTACATACATGAAAGTATCTACAGCTTTGTGATAAATGCAAATGGACAAACTAAATTTAGAGCATCAAAGAAATTATGTTTGGTCTATTAACTCTTCATCATAAGTATTATACAAATAACAAAAAATATCGTCTTTCTCCTCCGTTCCATACACCATGCAACATTGAACAATAATAAAGGGATAATAAATGTATGCTGTGTGCGAGGGACTGAAACTAAGCTATGGTGTCTTAAGAACTTCTTAAGAACTTTCGTATTTCATGTGAAATGGAATAGGGAAAAATTCTTTCAGGAAGAGAAAACTAGACCAGAACAAAAGCAATGGAGATTTCAATTTCTCTTGCTCCACAACATTTTATCACTCAAAACTATTGAATCCCGACCAAAAAAGTACAGAGAATAACCTAAACTTTTTTGAGTCTTCTACAACGAGAAAAGAAGAAAAATGGGGATTTACCATCATTGGACAAGCAATTTGAATTGCTGGATGTAATCCAAAGTCCCTCAAGCTCAACATGTTTGGCCACCCAAAAGAATGGACTCACCTCAAATTTTCCCATTGATTACTGTTATTGTTGTTGTTGTTGGTGGTGGTGGTATTATATGAAGCTGCAGCATTCCTTTGAGAGTCCATGGAGGTGATACTATCTGCATGATGGTTTCTAATAAGAAAGTTTGCACTTGAGGCCCCTCCCACACCTAAAAAATCTCTGGTTAATCTGTCTCCTGCTGCTTGATCTTCATTTCTGTTTGCCATGCCTGATAATACTGATGATATTTGATTGCTCCCACCAGCTCCTTGCATTTTTTGTTGCATTCCATGGACATGATAAGCTTGTTGTTGCTGTGGGTTCCTCTCATTTTCAGCAACAACACTGTAATTCCCACCATACATGGGTTGATGATGATGCATGCTGCTTAATCCAAACATGGGTCCTGTGGATCCAGCTGCAAGAGAATTCATGATAAGGTCTTGTAGACCTTCATTTTCTAATGATCTTGAACCATTTCCACTGAAAGACCTAGCCATATTGTTGGTGTTGGTGTTGTTGTTGTTTATTGCATTGCCATTGAAGGCTCTCAGCAATGGGCTACTGCTACTTGTAGTTGTACCCATCTGTGCAGCTTTCTGAAGCAATGCAGTGGCTGACATTTGAGCATGAGTGGTGGTGCTTTGGCTGAGGTGCTGTTGGCTGTATAGATTGGGCAGACTCATACCTCCATGTTGGTGGCCATGAGGACCCATGCTGCTGCTGCTGCTACCACCATTATCATTACTATTGCTGTTATTGTTGTTATTGATAGTGAAGAGTGGTTGTGTATTGTTGTTGCCTGTAAAATCTTGCATTGCTGATCCAGAAACCCCACTTTGTTGGAGATCAGATGAAGCAAAAAGATCAGGATAAACCATCTGACTTCCAGGATTATTGGAGGACCCCATTGTAGGCAGCTGCATCAAACCTGACAATGGCTTCTCATACATCATTCCCTGTGAATTACTACTACCACCATCATACCCACTACTGTCCTGAAGAATACCTGCTGCTGCCGCCGCTGCTTGTTGCATGGCTCTGGATGGCTTTTGAAAAAATATGGCAGAATTCATGCCGCCTCCTCCTCCATGGTTAAGGCTTCCTGAAGGCCTGAAAGAAGAAGAGGAAGATGGAGCTGCCATGATAGACATTGGAGAACCTGACTGGCCTGCAGCTTGCAAACCAACTAGAACGTTATTACCATACAAATGGCTACCTGTAACTGCTAATCCTCCAGGAACCCTTGCACTTTCTTCAGCCAGTGCATCACAAAATGCTCTGTGGGTAATAAAGCTGTCCCTCCTATATAAAAAAACAAATAATTATCTGAGATCCAGCATACAAATTCGTTAATTCGAACAAGTATATTATACAAATATAATTTGTACAAACTCATCAAAAACAATAAAACGGAAAGACCATACCCCACATGCAGAATTCAGTAATATAAATCTAGAAATGTCTGACTTCTTCTATACATAGAGTATTTAATTTTCATATTTTTAAAAATTCATATATACAAATATGTTGTTTCATAGAATGCAACAAAATACCATACATATAATGTAACACAATATATAATACACGCCTCACGTGTTGGGTAGATGTAACCAAAACTATGAGGTTACACGTGAATAGGCATGGCTATGGTTTCAGTGGCATCAGTACTCTAACTTTGAAAAAAAAGGGTTGGTATCATTGCCAGAACTTTTGGCATCTTTCAAATTTAAGGGCTTGCTTTGAATTCGGTTGCAGAATATTGTTTTGGCTTTTCCCCAGTAGTATCACGTGTCAATGCAATGTATGTGGTCAGTTTAAGCACGGGATTCTCAGAACCAGTTGCAGATCAAGACCTTATTGTGTGTCTTTTTGTGCATCAGAAATATCTATCCAAGGATGGCAACTGTTTTCACGTAGGGAGTTTTGTTCTATGATTGAGCTGCTTTCTGGTTTTCAGAAAAAAGCCAAAGATTTAATAATGGTTTGACACCATGATATGTTTGGTACAGCTTGATGGGGTGTTTGAGTTGAGAACTGAATTGCAGAAGCACAGTGTATTTATGCATGAGATAGGGCTAGATAAAGAGAACTAATAGTCCTAGTGTATATATTGGGCAGGTCTAAAAAGTACTGTATATCTAAGAGTTGTATAGTTTTAGAACGTTTTTCAGTGAAAGATAGTGGAGAATATCGTGGTTGGAGATTTGGAATCAGTGCATAGAATAGTGATTTGGATCTAAGCAATTAGAATTCTCAAGTCTTTTGTTGTGGGTTATTTGTTAAGTCTCTTCAGCTGGTTGGGTGATATCCTATATAGATTTGCTATATTCAACTGTTTCAAGCTCATGTAGTAGTGGGGTCTTGGTACCTTCAAGAATAGAATAACTAGTGGATCAAGGTTTAGAAACAATACCGAAAGAATGTTTGATGTTCTGGTTGTATATATATTGGTTAATCCATATTTGACATTGATGGAAAGAGAAGCATGTTGGAAATAAGTACGCCATGAGGGCTCCAGAGGTTAGTTAACAAAGATGCAATAACAGTAATGCAGTGTTATCTAGTTTCAACTCAAACCAATTTAGGCAATCCAAGTAAAGCGTGTTTATATCTGATTTGGTGATTGTTTTTGCAATTTCGCATCCAGATTCAAGGAAAATGTGCAAGGCAATGAAGGCACATATGTGCTCAATTAGCTTTTTTCATGAATGGTCATCACCATGTCTAGATGGTTTCTTTCTCCCATAAATACTTTGTTTCAATTGCTGTTTGGACACAACTTTCAAGAAGATGGCATTCATTCCAGACATAATAGAAACAATCACAGTTATAAAATAAATTAAGATCCACTGTCCTCTCCATATTTTTATAGCAATCAAGCGACAATACCTGGAAAAAAGAGTCCCACAGTCACATCTATATTCTCTCGTACCACAAGTCTTAGAATGAGCTTTCCAATCCGACTGAACAGCATATCTCTTGGCACACTTATCGCACTTCCATTTCTTCTCTCCATGTTTTCTACAGAAGTGTTTTTTGATACCAGTGAGATCTCCTAGAGCTCTGGATGGATCATGGTGTACACAAGTGGGTTCTGGACACAGATAAACCCTCCTCTTTATCTCTTTAGTCGTTCTTTGCCTCAACTTCCAGGGAAGATTATGTCCTCTTCTATGGAGCTGCAGATTTTGTTCTCTCTGGAATCCTTTGTTGCAGACCTCACAAACGAATCTGTTTGTAGCCATGAGAGTAGTGGGAGATAGGGCAATGATTTCTGCATCTGGGTCTGCAAAACCACAAAAGAAAAACAGAAGAAATCAAAGAAAACTTGAGTTAAGAATCAATCTAATTAAGTATATTGCTCTACGTCGTAATGAATCAGAAACAGATTTTGTTGGACTATAATTACTATAAAATTACCAAAACTTTTTACAAGGATATTGTAAACAACCCTTCACATATCTACAGGCGAGGACTCAAGGGGGAATATAGAATCAGTCTTTTGCTATAGAAAACTCTCTCCTTTCTAAATTAAACCGATTTATATGGATGGTTAACAACAACACGAATTGTGGTATCTGTTCTCAAAGGGCCAGGAAGATTTTATCCTTTTACAGTTCTTCCAATCATGCCATGAAGGGCATCATCAATATCTGGAATTCCAATACTGAAAACATATGTGCTTCCTTGTATTGTGATTCAACATTAAACAAATGGAGATCCATGAAAAGCATAACACATAGGAAGGTTTCATATATATCTAATTATTTATACATAACATATCCGTGCTTGCCTGGTGTTCCAGGAAGATTTCTCTTTCTCTTTACTATGGCACTGCTGCTCCTGTTTATAGCTGTGTTTGATCCTCCTCCTGCTGCTGCTTCTATTGCTGTTGTAGTAGTTGACTGCTGCTGCTGCTGCTGAACCATGTTAAGGTCCTGGTCCCTGCTGCTACTACTACTGACAACAGAGAGCTTGGGAGAAGAAGAAGACATTGTATTGAAGGTCTTTTGGATCTGGTAACTGCTGCTTCTTTGTCACTTATTCACCCAAACTGGATAAACATCATTATCATCACCACCATCATTAGAAACAAATCTCTCTTACCCCCCCAATTCTTCATCATCATCATCATCATCATCGTCTGTATCATATTCTCGAAAATCTGATTGTGGTCTCTAGTTCTTCAATATATCATACCTGTCTTTACCTGCAACTTTCTTCTGTGTTTTTGCTTACCCTCTTCCTCTTTAATGCTCATATTTTGTTCCTATCATTTTTCTTCCAAACTTGGCCTATTCTAAAATCCAATCCTAACACTGTTTGATCATCCTTGCAGCTGCTCCTGTCATGCAGGCTGTCTGCCTCCATGGGGCCATTTTGTGAGGGGCCACCGACCTGTAGGCCTCACCCTCTCCCTCCTCTATAATCATATCTTTATTCACATATGGACAAAGCATCCTCCTCGACCTCTCGTTGATAAACACTATTAAAAAATGAAAATTCTAACTCCCACTCGTACCAAATTCACATATACAAAACAAAGAAACCAGAGACAAAACTATAACTCACATAAACTATGTATTTCTAAATTCCATCTGATCCTTGGCTTCCCAAAATCCTAATATATAAATGCTGATTCTGAGACAAAATCCCCCCCTCTCTAAATATAAAACTTATCATATTGATATATGGTAATAAAATCATGGGTGCCTTGATCTAAACAAGGCAAGCCATAAGATCAGATGAATGAGGTTGGGATAGAGATGGACCACCAATGACATGAGTTCGGTTTAGCTGTCTTTATGACTGACGTAATACAATCATAAACTTATAAGCAATGAACCCTAGAGGTGGAAAGATGGTATTGTAAAGAAGACGAAGTGTTAATTACACAAAAAAGGTAAATAGCAAGAAGTTTATTGCATTTTAGGAATGGATTTTACTATTAATCTAAAACATCTTGTTAAATCAATATTTCATCTTGTTAAATCAATATTTTGAATTATAATTGAAAAGGGAGAAGAGTTTTTTTTTATTTTTTTTTATAGTGATAAGAATAATCAAAATAGTTGGCATCTCCTTTAACTGGAGGATAAGGATGATGGAGTGGTTAAATCTAAATCATTTGGTAAGCACCTTTCACTCTATATTTAAGTGAGTGTTAATTATTTATATGTTAGTGTTTTATAATTATACTTATATAATAAGTTAGTTAAATAAATGTAATTAATTAATTTATATAAAATTTGAAATTATATAATTAGATTAATTTTTAAAATGTATTAAAAACTAAATTTCAAATAAGTGATAATTTGAAAATCATTCGATCTCTATTGAGAGGCTAGAGACTAAAATAAGTCAATCTAAATAAAATTTGACACCAAGTGTTCTTTGGAGTCAATTATGTCATCAAACATCATTATTATCTATATACCTTGCTTCCAAAGCCATCTTAGATGCTACCAACGATTACATATATTGCTACTAAAATGATAGTGATGTTGAAGAACTTAGAAAAAGCTACCACCAAAGATGTAATTATGTATATTCTTATTGCTAATAAAGTAAGGTAGAAAAATCATTTTACCTCCTAGACTCATCCAAGCATTCAATTTATTCAATAAACCATGCAAAGAACTAAAATTATTCTCATTCTCTTTTATTCTATTTTTAGTGATGTAATATTGCTTGTGGACCTAGATGTCTATACATTAGTCAAATTACCCTAGTATACTAGCTTTAAAAACTTAAGAAAGAAAATTGGGAACGATTAAAAAGCATGCAATGATCCTTTAGGATGCTGTAATAATGTAAATTATTATTTCCATAATTTGTAAATTTAATTATATAGGTGCGTTCTCCTTTCTAATATCCTAGATCCTAGATGATTTGTTCTATTAGGGTTAGTATCAAAATATACTGCCCTAGCATTTGATCAAATGTAATTCATAATTTATCTACTCAAAATGGATAGTGTAATTTAAAGGAAGAAGATTTTTTAATTTTAAAAATAAAGGGTTTAGATCCATTATCACAAAGGTGATCTAGATAACTTTTGCACTCAAAAACCTAAACCAAGTCAATGAATCATAGATTAAGGGCATAAGATGAATGTGTGAGAGTCAATTATGTTGATATCATAAGTGGATAAGGTAATTTTCCAAATTCAATGTAAAAATTATCATTTTACATTAAGAGTTAATGAATTATCCCACCCTTGGTTTCTACTGAAGATAATGTGTCTCCTAACATTGGTTTTTGCTAAATGTATTAATGAGGCTTAAATGTCTTAAGTCTCTAAGGAGGAGGTGAGATTTGTGGTCTTCTCCTTCAATGGAAAAAAGGCACTAGGGCCTAATAGGTTCATACAAATTTTTTAATCTCTTTTGAGAGCATATCTCCAAGGACATTGTGGTAGATATGAATGAGTCTTTTTTTTTAACAATTTAACAAAATTAAATGACTCTTTTTTTGTTTTCATCCCTAAGAAGAAAAGGGAATCATTTTTTAATATTTAACCATTTTATTTTATATTAATCCATTTATAAGATCTATTATAAAATTCTTACTCTTGCAATGCAAAGCATCCTCCCCGTTTTGATCTCTCCTTAGCAAATTGGTCATGTAAGAGGAAGACAAACTCTGGATTCCATCATCGCTACCCATGAGACTTTACATTTTATGGCCAAAAGTAATACGGCTAGTACAATTTTGAATTTTGACATGAACAAAGATTACAGTAGGGTTTCTTGGCATTTCCTTGATTCTATTTTGAAAGATTTGGCTTTGGTTGGAAATTTAGAAAATTTATCAAAAATTGTATCTCCTCACTTATGTTTTAGTTATTATAAATGGTCTTCTATCAAGATTTTGTAGGTGTAAATAGGGTCTCAAACAAGGAGATCCTATTTCTCATTTTCTTTTTATTCTATTTGTTGAAGCTCTTGGGCATAGCTTCAACTTTGCTACAAATTTAGGTAGAATCAAAGGCTTTTACTCTTGTTCTCTAGTACATCAAATTACCTAATATTTTTTTTTATAATTATATTATTTTTGGAGAAGAATTTGTGGTGGATATAAGATAAATTAAAAAGTTCTTTGAATTATGAGAAATTTTTAAATTGAAAATTCAATATGATCAATATTTATCTTTACTTCATGAATACTTCCTACCAATAAAATCAAGATCATGTTGGTATGAACTAGATTATCAAAATAGGATTGTCTCGTGTCTTACTTGGGCCTATCCTTATTTACAAATTTTATTCATAAGACCTCTTAGTCTAATTTGATTGATAGGTTTCAAATAGAATTAGCAACTTGGAAAGGTTACTCTCTTAAATTGGAAAATTACAACTCATTAAGCCTATGCTACAAAACATGTTGATTTACTTTATGTATATTTTAGAGCTACCTTAAAATATTGTTGAGAAGTTAGAGAATATTTAGAAGCATTTTTTATGGTCTAGTATGGAGGAGAGAAATGATATCCCTTTTGTTTTTGGGGTTAGCCCTATCTCCCTAAATTTTTTGGAGGACTTGAGATAAGAAGCCTTAAATATTCAAGTATGCCCTTTATTGTAAATGTGGGTATGCAATTGTTCAAGAAAGCCAAGATGGTGATCATCATGTATAAATACATAAAGAATTAAAATCCATTATCCTTCATATCTAATGAAGATTTCCCTCAGGGATTGAGCTTATGAAATTCCTCTCTAAATATAGTATATTTCTTAGGAAAGGTGTCAAATATAAATTATGTAAATTGGTACTCTAGTTTATCTTTGGGATGATACTTAGATAATTAATTACCCTCTTACATTTATTTTTAGTGTTCTATCCCTATATTGGACCTTTCAAATTGATTTTTAGAACCATTGAAGGAGATTATTTGAAGTGAAATGACTCTATAGAAGATGAAAGGTTTTCTCCTTTATTATATGCTCACGAAGGATCTCTTAATTATTGGATATCTACTAATGGAATATTTTGAAGGTTTTCCATATCCCTTGAGATATTTGAAAGATGGTGTTTAATCGAGGTTGATTCTCCAATTGATATATATTCTATCTCCTCAAGTTACTCTTGTGTTTTGCCTCTTTTGAAGCTTCCCACTTTTTGGGTTGTATTTTGCTTAAACCTTTAAATCCTAAGACTATTTTTTTTCTTTGCTTGGTTTCCCAAAATAAAATCCTCTTTGTGGATAACCTTGTCAAAAGAGATTTTATTGTCAACTAATGTGCTCTTTCTGTAGATGAGTATTTGTTCTCTTATATTTTCATTGTGTGCCTCTTCTCTTGGAATTCTTTGGGGTGTACCCTTTCTCTTTTTGGCTTGGAATGGGCCTTATCATGTTCCTAACCTTTTTTTATCACTAGTCTTCCCTATTTCCTGACCATTCACTTAAGTTACTATTGACTCTTATCCTTTCTCATGTTTTTGAGGGTCTTTGGTTGGTGAGAAATTTTGGAGTGTTCAAGGGTGTGAATACCTCTATAGTTTGGGTGTCTCATTCTTCCTCCTTGTTCATTAGAGAGAAATTCATTTTGGCTTATAGGGATAAGGTCTCTTCTTTTGATGATGTTCATGTCTTCCTTGTCGAGTCTAAGGATATGAAGGGTTGGGATTTATCAGTTCACATTGGTATCTCCCTCTTTAAGGTTATTCGTCATCATCATGCTTGTTGGAAGTGTCTCTTACAATCATGGTATAAATTAAACTTTGATGGGACTTCTAAAGGAAATTTTGATTTAGCTAAGGGTAATGTTGTCATCAAGGATCAAGGAGTTTTATGAAAAAATTATTAGTGCTTCCTTGATCAATTTGAAAAATAATTATTGTCACTTTTTAGAATCCTTTGTTACCTTTTGAGGAGTTTCCCTAGCTAAGGAGTTGAGCATTCTTCAACTAAAAAATAAAAGTGACTCTCTAATAATTACAAATCTATTTTATATTTCTCAACCCTCTAGCTAGTTCATTTCCCACATCATTTGTGATGCATTGGTGAGCCCTTTCGTGTTATCATGATATTCACAATCATGGACATGAAGATGCGGGCTCTTTAAAGTTTGAGAAACTTAAAACATAGTATAGATTATAGGGTAGGGAATAGGGTTAAGAATTAATCATGGTTTATGTTTAGTATTATTGTTTTTATTTCAACATACATCCTTTCTAAAAGTTCTACCCACTAGTATATAACAGATACACATAAATTGACTAGTACTAACACATATTTATATATATTATGTATAGTATCACATAAGCGTAATAGTCATTAAATAATAAAATATCATGAAATCAAACCAAGACAATGGCCATTCAACTAAAATCAACCATTGACATTGAGTGGATAACGATGATCAAACAACTATAACCAAAGGGATGAAGTTTGACAAAAGAAATTATACAATACTAGTTACCTCATTTTCTTCCCTTTGCATTACTTAAGCACAATGTTAAATTCTCCTCCATTATATTCTCCCTCTAGTGAGAAATATTGAACATCACAAACATAACACAACAAATTATATGATTAATAAATCATCATATAACCGAAATTAATAAAAATATATTTATAACTTAATGAAAAACTAAACCAATTCAAATATATCATATTACCTAATAAATCAAATTACCTACAAATTAAATTAAAAAAATTAATAAAAATAGATATTTATCATTTATACATATTATTCAAACAATAATCAAATACCCAATATAAAAAATTCATTTCAAATATCTTAATCACCTTAAAACTTTAATTATGTAAATAAATAAAAAATCACAAAACTAGATACCCAAACATTACCTCCTTCCAAACTTTACGATTTTATAATCATATACGTTTTTATGATATTTATTCCTAATAGCCCTAACCTTTTTAAAACATATGTCTAAGATTGTGTAAAGATTATTTTAACAATAATCATAATCAAATTGTTATTTAAATTTTCTATAAATCTTTGTTTTGCATGTATCCAAAAATGATATCAAGTCTCCACAATCTTCAATGTTGTTTGTTGTTATTTCAAAATTCGATAGTTTTAGAGTTAGTGGATCAACATTTAAGATCACACTCTTAGAATAATAGAGAGATAAAAAAAAAATGATCTGAAACATTGATACAAAAACTCTAATGCAATGGGGCGGAGGGTCTAGCTTGGTTGGCTAAAGCATCTTGTTGCAGACAAGACGTCACGAGGTCTAGTCTCCCATCTGTCCCCGTGGTACCAGAGGGCATGTCGCTTTGTCACGTGAAAAAAGTTTACCAGACGCACTGCAGTTTATAAGACTTATAAAAACTCTAACATGATTAAATCCAAAAATAACAACAAACATATACACTTTTGAAAAATATCAAGAGCTTCATCTATCCTCTCGTGCTTTATTACAAAACATTCATTTGGCCATTATTACGTAGAACTTTTTTGTGTGAACTGTATCTCCTCACTTTTCAATCAATTCAAAGTATGCATATATACGTTTGGTCCGATTTAAGGAGGTAAGAGCTCTTGGTGCATGATCTCTATTATTTTTTACTATCATCTTCTACCCACGTCAGACCAAATGCATTCAATCTTTTAGTTTTAGGTGGTGTAAAGTGACATCAGGTAAACTTTGAATGTTAACACCTTTGCCAAGAGTTCACATGGCCGCCTTTGACTTTCTTTTCTTTGATCTACTGTCACAAAGGCTTTCAGTTGTCAATTACATATCCACCGATTAAAATACACGCTCAAAAAAGGTCATTTGAGATGGCATACCAACTCCTTTTGAGCATGCTTAGCAGGAAGATAACGAAATCCTAAAGAGGAGGTGCCAAACACTATGAAATAAGATGATATTGAAAAGAAAAACTCTTTTGTCAATGAGTCTGTTATTAATTTAGTTGGTTTTATACATTGAGTTTAAGGATCATGGCCAATTATCAGATCACTTTCACTATTTCTCATTTGAATCATAGCTTTATCTGTCGTTTATTACTTTCTTTGAACTTTGGTTGAATTGAACTTATAACAAAATGAGTATTAAATAAAGTATTTCAGCAAATCTTTGACAAAAAATATATTACAGCAAATCTTTGACCTGTGTATAATTTATAATTTCTAATTAATAGACTTGAAGATAATGACATTAAGTCTTAATTTCTATGAAGTAGATTAAAAGTTAATTACGGTAAGATTCTCGAAGTTATGATTCTATTTCTTTTTGAGAGATAAATTGTTGTGATTGTAAATTTATAAATTTGTGATTTACAATTGAATTTATCAAAAAATATATATAGAGGGGTAAAAAAGGATAAATATGTTAATTAAGAATATAGAAAAAATTATAAAAAGATTTCCAAAAAATAATAATTGTTACTAAAGTTCAAAGGATAAAAATTGAAGGAGATTTTCCACAAACTTGCTATTTCAAAGAGTTAAGAGAATCCATGTAGCTAGAAATGAAAAATAGATCAGAATGATTAAACAAAATCATTACAAAGGAATTGAAGAAACAAAGATTCAGTAGAAGACAAGAACTCCCAATTTGCGATATTTTAGTTGTGATCAACATTAGAGAACCATTTGACCAAATAGTCTACAATAGCATTCTATTCTCAAGGAATATAAATAAAAGAGATGTAATCAAATTTTCAAGCAATGCAAAGAACTACTCCATAAAAGATGCCAACCTTCAAGAAGATTCATGAGAGCTCACATTACTCAAAAGGGAGACCAAAATCATGGAATCCATCTCACATATTATCTTCTTCCAAATCAAGTCACAAACTTTCTCTAGAACCACAAGGATGACTAAAACCTCCATATGATTATTAAATATTATCAAAATTATTGTTTTATACTTATATAGACAAACATCATATAAGCATTTATTTTTGGTTGAAATGGGAGTGGACATGTCATAAATGACCATCATAACAATAGAAGACAATATTTACATTCTTGATAGTGGTAAGATGTCTCTTACATCTATACTTAATGATAAAGATGTTGCCGATAATCTCTTAGATTGTTCAACTTAATATGAGAGTAATGATTTTTAACACCTTGCATGTTAATAGAGATTAGTGATATGGGTGCATACCATAGCTTGTTCAATGAGTCACAACATATGATACGAGTGACATGTTAAGGAGTCTTAACATAGTACAATGACTTATGTTGTGAATATAAAAAATGGACACAAAGATGAAGACAATAGAAGATCTAATTTACACAAATGATCATAAAAATGATTTAGCTTTCAACTATAAAAAATAAATGCAATAAAATGAAAAATAATACTAATAAATAAAACACACAAAATTATCAATTAAAAGTTTAAATTATATATATGCATGTATATATAATACAAATGAATCTATTGTATTATTCTTTTATAATTAAAATCATTTAAAAGATTATTTATTTTAAGTTTAATTAATTTTCAATAAATATCAACGTTAAGTCTTATGAACAAAATTTATGCAAAAATAATAATAAAAGAATCCATTAATGAAAGGTAATATGAGGTAAATATTCCAATAATTTCATTTAAAATTTTCACATAATTGATAAGGCTACAATAAGAACATAAGCCTTCCTACATAGTTTTTAAAGGTGAGGAAACTAAATACCAAAAGTCTCTATATTTTATTATATTCAAAATTAATGATTTAATCAAATAAGTCAATTAATCTTTGAAGTGATTATGTACTTAAAAATATTTTGTAATAATTGTTAGCATCAAGGTTAAGGTATTAGGGCAGGGTGCCTAGTTTGATTAGCTAAAGCATCTTGCTGCAGGCAAGAGATCACAAGGTCTATTCTCCCCTCGTCCCCATGGTACAAAAGGGTGTGTCGCACTAGCATCACTAGTCACATTAAAAAGGTTACTAGACGCACTACATGGGTAAACCCACAAAAGTGGTTTACAATTCCAGTGAGGAAGGAAAAGTTACAAAAAATGACCCCATGCAAAACAAATTAGTTTTTGGGGGTTCGAACGAACTTTTTGTTCGAGCGAACCCAAAGTGGGTTTGCTAGAACCTTGGTTCGAGCGAACCCATTAAATATAGGGTCCCACCATTCCAGGGAAAAAACAAAAAAAAAAAAAACCTTTGTGGAAAGGGGGTTTGCTCGAACCCCCCTTTTCCCACCTTCTCACCCTCTAGCACCAAAAAACTCCAAAAATTTTCCCTTCGAAGCTCGGGTTGAGGATGAAAATGGAGGAGACTTCATACACCCAACTAGATGATGGTAGTCCTCAGAATGAGCTATCCAATGAATATAATTTTAATATGTTTTGGTTTTATTATGTATTTGTTTTTTTAATTTTATTAAACATAGGTTTTCACCAAAAATCAAGCTTTCTGTTCTGCACATGTGGAAAAATAGAAGGTTATCAATTTTTTTTTGAAAAATATGAGTGCACCAGATATTGATGTCCTTAATCCAAAAAAAAGAAAAGAATTTCGATACATACAAAAAAATTATGTGTTATACAGTTCGCCTATGTCTGAATTGTAATTGGTTTGACTTCAAAACTTGATTAAGGAAAAAATATTTAATAAAACATTATGAAACCAATTGGAAGCACTAGATATCGTAGTTACAAATCTAAATTCGAAAAAATAGAATTTTATCCTTCATGGAAAAAAAGTTATGTGTTATACGGTGAGCGTCACTCCTTAAAAATGGTGTTTACGTAAAAAAACTAGTTTTCAAAGGAGATGGAAAAAGAAGTGCAATCTGATTCCAAAATTTTTGAAAAAAATATATTTAGAATCTACAGACAAAATGCCACAAATTACTAGTTTGCATCATCTTCAAATTCCTCACAGTTTAGCTGCTATAGGTGTCCAAAAGTGAAGATTTAGTTAGAAAAAATCAGTTCAGTGTCCAGTTTGACCAAAAATTGTAAACCAGTATTGTGGGATCACCCACATAGATAGAGAAACTACACACAATCTCTTATTGTAATATATAACCTACTTTTTAACTTTATTTTTTGCCCAAATTGTTATAAATTCTATATGCTAACTCTCTTATTTATAAATATCTCTCTCTATATATAATCTTCAAATATACCAATGCAAAATTGTATAAAAATAAAATAAAATAATCCATTGATTCAAGACAATGTGAGATACGTATTTCAATAATGTCATTTTTTCACATAAATGATAAGATTGCAATAAGAACACAAGCCTTCCACTTAATTTCTCTTCTAAAAAGAAAGGCTAATCAAACTACATAATAAGGTAGGGACAACCCAAAGAAAAATCTCACAAACTATAATACAAATGTTCAAATGCTTGAAAAACAAGTAACCATCGAACATTAGTGGGAAAATTAACTTTTCAAGTAATAGCTAATCTTACTGTACCCAAGTTTTAAAGGTATGATGTTAGGCCATAAAAAAAATGATAGTTATTTTTCTTGCTCTATATTAATCTTATTGTACCCAAGTTTTAGAGGAATGTTGTCAAGTCATAATTTAAATAAATGATAATTATTTTGCTTCCTCTAAATTATCAAAGCCTTTTTTATTTTCTTATTATTTACAATTAATTATTTCAATAAATTGATGAATCTTTTTAGTAATTATGTACTTAAATTTTTTTGTCAATATTGATTAAAGATTAAATAATCAATATTTAATTTCAATTGAAATTTTTGTGGAAGATTAAAAATACCTTGTTCATGAAGTTAATACAAAGGTATATTTAAGTGTTATCCACTATGCATAATCTCTTATTGAAATATATAATTTACTTTTTAAAATTATGTTTTATGTATAATCTTATTTGTATTTACTCTATATCTTATTTTAATATATAATTTTAAGTAGAAAATAATTTAAAAAAACTTAATCCATCTTCAATAAATATCAATATTAAAGACTTATGAATATAAAATAATGCAATAATGATAAAAGAATCTATTACTAAAATATAATGTGAGACACATACTCCAACAATATCATTTAAATGTGTCATAAAATTGATAAGACAACAATAAGAACACAAGCCTTCCTCTTGGTTTCCCTCTTAAAGAGCAAAGCTAATCAAACTACATAGTATTTCAAGGTGGGGTCAAGCTAAAGAAAAATCTCAAACTATAATATAAAATGCAAATCTTCAAGTGCTTGAAGAGTAAATAATTGTTTATCATTTATATCTCATTACAACTAAGTTTGAAAGATTATATACTGTAGGACATAAAAACAAGTTATAGTTGTTTTATCCCCTCTACATACTCAATGCCTTTTGAATTTTGTACTATATTTGTATGTAATGATTTGATCAAATAAATCAATGAATATTTGAAGTGATTATGCACTTTCAAAATATATATATGTGTTAGTATTTATTGAGGTAATGATGGAAGTGTTGAAAAGTAATACTGAATTCAAGACTAAGTAATCAATGTTCAATTTTTAGTTGGCATTTTTTGTCAAAAAAAAATCTTGTTCATAAAATTAATACATAGATATCTAGAAAATTTGTGCATATTATAATATATATTCTACCTTTTCAAATTATTTCTTATCCTAAATCATTATACTCTCAATGTAATTCTCTTATTTCTAAATCTACTCCCTATATATTCTATATATATTTTTAATAATTTTAGTATATGCTTTTATCAAATTTAAAAAATATATACTTCTTTTTATCTTTACCACTGAACCAAAACTATGATAATTATTACAAGAAAACAAAGAATAACTAAACAATCTTTTTCTTGGATAGCTAAGATAAAAAAATGAGTAATATAATAATGTGACGGGTATGCCATTATTTTAAAGTAATTTTTTTTGGTGGAAGCTTTGAAATTTATATGGAGGACAGAATGAAGATATTCCTTCTTTATTAAAAAGATACTTCTCACGTCATTGTCTCGTAGGCAAACAACAACTATGTTTTAGAAGGCGTAAAATTGTAAATCAAGATACTTTTTAAATGAATCTCAAGGAAACAACTCATTAAAAAAAGGGACGATCAAAACTTATTTTGAACCCTAATTGAAGGAAATAAAATATACTTCCTAATATATGCATTATTATTATCAATGTTAAATAAATCAATTATATATTAATGAATATTAGATAGAGAAATTGTGTGTGATTAAGTAATTAAAGTAGGTAATTGAGATTGTAATTAAATGTGTTGAAAGTGTATATGAGATGGGTAAGGGTTATTTATCTTGAAATTGAATAATTTTTGGTAATGTCTAATGTCACACTATCACATAAATAGAGGATCTGAAAATTTATATTAGATTTGAGGTCAAAGAGTTGATACTACTAAAATATGATAAGTTATGTGTTTGGTACATAAGCTTGGCAACGATTTAGGGGCGTGATTTCGTCCCATCTAATTTTCCACAACTGCATCCTAAATAGAATTGGATCTTCAAGACATGTAGGACATGTTTATTTGATGATATCTATAGCAAGGAAAAAATTGGATGTGCTAAGGAGCACAATGGGGCTTGTTATGCAAGGATTGAAGTTCATGACTCCCTTGCACCTTAGTCAAGAACTAAGATAGAGTTAATGATAATAGTAAAAGAGATAAGAGGAGTTAATGGATGTCAAGGTGAGGTGTCAATCGATGTTAAGGTGAGATTTCAATGGATGTCAAGGTGAGGTGTCAATTGATGTTAAGGTGAGATTTCAATGGATGTCAAGGTGAGGTATTAATAGATATTATAGTGATGGTTGTTAATTATCATTAACCCCAATGCAAATTGGTGAGTGATTGTGTTAGAGATTTACTTAGATTGTTCCTTGATAATGGATGTTGATTGCTTTATTTTGTTTTGTTAATGGGTGATGGCGCCTAATGTTAATTGATGATGAGTGATGGCTAGTTTAGGTCCAAAAGGAGAAATATTTGTGATTCTTTGTCCAAAAACAATTGATGATGTTATTTATTATGTGCACATGTGTCCTACAATGATATAAATATATACTACCCTTGGTGCATAGTACAAACTTTTGGTGCTTACCTAAATGAGTAACAATTAGATCCTCATATTGTTACCCTAAGAAACTAGGATTTTAAATTTTAAAAACAAGGGGATGCGATTGTGCCTATGATCTTTCTGTTGGGATAGGTGTGTCACATAGCTTACAATTCTAATGCTTGAAATTATTTATTTAATAAAATTTTATGTATTATTTGTGGGCCCACATGGGAATGGGTGTCCCAATTATGATTTGGTCATTATGCCATTTGCATGCCTTATTATTACATGAGTAATGTAATGTACTTGAGAATATCGTGCTATAAGGGTTGTGTAAGAGCATCTATAACAAGGAAAATGGTGCAAAGAGATATTAAGACACATAAGAGCATTATTATAGGTAGTTGCATTGTTGACCAGGAACCTTGACCAACTTTACAACACATGTTAGGATGTGGCATGTGTCATAGAGAATCTTTTAAGGGAGATTATGGGGCCAAAACAAAGTTCCCAATTTGATGAGTAGATTATGATGGAGTCATTGACCATTATGTCGATGTAAGAGAACCTAATATTATTAGCATATTGACTCATCATGGATTGGGATATTGGGATTTGGGCCCTAGATTTGGGTACCATATTTGGTTCGTGATATTGTGCTATGGTTTATGGTTTACCAAATATGGTTTCTTGTATTTTATCCCCTTTATATCAGGTACTTAGATTGGATCCAAAATAATAGAGGTGATTATGTATGGACCTCACCAATTAGGACTGAATTTTCCCTTTTGGTCAGGTGGCGCATTTATGTTTTCTCTAGTTCTCATGAAGAATGAGATCACTAATGTTGAAAGTATGAGGAAGAAAATTTTGATTGTAATGATTTGATAAAGATTTTTGATAAGCTTGAAGGTACTCAAGGGCCTTTAATCAAAACTCATTGAGCAACTCAAGCTAGTTTAAACATGTGGCATAGTAAGTGTCATCATCAATCAACCCTCTAAGTAAAACTCGTAAAGGCAAAATTTTCAACTTTGAAGGCATAATAACATTGGCAACATACACGAGGTTGTATAGAGTAGTACTAGTAGCCACATGAACACTCATGTAGTAGGCCCACAATGCATAATTTAATTAATTATGCCACTCTTTACCATGCTTGTTGACTATCTTACACAAAAATTATTCAATAATTTTGTTCGATGTTTCAACTTGGCCATTGGACTGAGGATATTGAGGTGTAGAAAATCATTGTTGAATATGAAATTTCTCCAAGAAATTTTTTACTTCCTTATTCTTAAATGACATACCATTATCGGAGAAAAGGGTATAAGGTAATCCAAAACAAGAAATTATTTTATTTAGAAGAAAGTTGTAGATTATTTCAGTGTTAGTGGATCGAAGCAGATTAGCTTCAACCCACTTCATGAAATAATTTTTTGTTGTTATGATGAAGGTATGTCCCTTAGAAGAAGGGGGGGATATATCTCCAATGATATCCAAACCCCATATTTGAAAAGGCCAAGGAGAAGCTTGAGTACAAAGTTCCAATGCAAGAGCTCAAATAAGATTTCTATATTGCTGACATTGAGAACATTTCTTGATAAAGGAAAAGGAGTATTTCTCCATTTTTTTCCAGTAATATCCCATGTGTATTAGTTTATCCACTAGAGATTTACCACCAAAATTGCCACCCCCAAATCTTGAATGGGATCTTGACTTGGGCAAGGGGTATGTTGGCCTTAGTGATACATCGAAGAAGAAGACATTATATGATTTGTGATAAAGAACATTATATAGGATAATATAATGAGATGAAATCTTTCGTATCTAGACACGAGTATTCTTACTTGCATCATTGATAAATTTTCTATTTTTTTAGATAATTATAGATATGAGAGTACCGTTCCTATGAATCTATATGTGCACAGATAAGACTATCAATTTTAGGTTTATCTGAGATAGTAGGAGAGTGGAGATTTTGGACCGCAAAGTGATACTCATTTATGTTATATTCAGGGCGTACAAGGGAGGCAACGCTCGCCATTGCATCTACGTGACATTTTTCTCTCCTAGGAACATTGTTAATGGTATAGAAAGTAAAGTGACTAAGAAAAGTTAAAGCCAAATATTGATACTGAGATAGCTTACACCGCTTATCTTGATACATTCCCATGATCTGATTTATGATTAATTCAGAGTCACCATGAATACAAATATATTTAATTTCACAAGCTATCACAACATGCAAGCCAACAAGGAGGGCTTTGTACTCAGTGATATTATTACTACAATGAAATTCTAACTCAAAGGAAAGAGGAATCACCTTTCCTTCAGGTGAAATAAGAAGTACACCTACTCTAGAACTATTTTGACATCTTGATCCATCAAAATACATTTCCCATATAGGATTATGACTTAAAGAAAATAAAATTTCATCTAGGAACAAGTCTAGATTAGGGAAGGAATTAGGTGGGGGAGCTTCTACCAACTGATTAGCGAGAACATGACCTTCAAGATTTATTTTTGAGTAATGAACTTAAGATAAAACTTAGACAACAACATCACCATTTCACCAACCTTCCAAAAATATTAGTTCTAGAAAATATGTTTAAGAATGTCAGTTTTAACTATTACACGAGTCTCTACATGGAGAAGGTAGTGTCTTAGCTTTTGCATCGCAAAGATGAGAGCAAGACATTATTTTTTCCATTACAGAGTAATGAGTTTCATAGTCAATTAGAACAAAACTAATGTAATAGACTTATCTTTCCTTATCGTCATTGTCATACTGAGCTAATAAAGTTGCTAAAGCATGAGGTGATGCTGAAATATACAGTAGGAAGGTTCTATCTTATATAACCAACATTAAGATGGGGAGATTAACTAAGTAGTATTTAATGGACTCAAAAGCCTCTTGACACTTATCATCCCACCGAAAGTACACATCTTTCTTTAACAAGTGCATGAATGGAAGAGTATGATTAGCCAATTGGGATATAAATCTATGAATTTCCTGAATATTCCCTTACAAACTACGAAGTTGAGAGATTTTCTTAGGTGGAGGCATGTTAACAATTGCATCAATCTTATTTGTATCAACTTTGATTCCATGATGAGAGACAATAAATCCCAGTGGTTTGCCAACATCTACACCGAAGACACACTTAAGAGGATTTAATCTCATGTTATAGAGTCAAAGCCTTTCGAAGGTAAGATGAATATTCTTAATGTGATCTTGATGAGTTACAAATTTATCCAAGATGTCATCGATATAATCTTCTAAGATCTTATGAATGAAATCATGAAATATTAGATTCATCTCATGTTGATAGGTTGCTCTAGCATTCAACCCAAATGACATGACTACATAGTAGAAGGTACCCCAAGGGGTTGTAAAGGTTGTCTTATATTGGTCTTCTAGATTAATAAGGATTTGATTGTATCCTGAGAAGCCATCCATACAGGAAAGTAAGGCATGGCCTACAGCCGAATCTATAATTGAATATCAATATTTAATATTAAAAAAATCATCTTTAAGAGAATCATTATTAAGAGATCATGAAATTCAATGCAAAAACGAGTACAGACATCATGTTTTGTAATAGCTACAATATTTGAGATCCAAGGTGAGTAGTCAATGGGACACATAAAACAAGATTTTAAAAGCCTTTCTATCTCAGTCTGACTAAGAAGGCCACCTTGGGATTCATTTTATGAATCTTTTGCTTAATGGTCTTGGCATCAAGATATAGAACAATATTATGAATCACAATGGAAGAATCAATACCATGCATATCCTCAAACGACCAAGTGAAAATATTAGGATAATGATGTAGAAGGTTAGAATGTGGTTTAGATTCCTCTAAAGAAAGACACTTCCCAATCTTATTTACCTTTTTAGAAGACTTTGGGTCCATGAGGGCATCCAAAGTATCTCCTTTAAGGAGAGTGCTACAGTCTTCAGGATGTGGAATAGATGTGTTTTCACCATCATAAGATAAAGAAGCATTCTCATCAACACTCATAACAGATTCTCCAAAGTATGCTCGACAATTCAAGAGATACAAGAATTGAAGCTTATGGTGATAAGAAAGGACATCGAAATAGAAACCCAAGAGTTCTTCTAGAGTTTCTTTCAAAGAGAAAATATCTAGAGGAACTTCATTAGAGTCTACTTTTCTTTCAATGTATTCTAAATGAACAAGATTAAGAGGAATAAGTTTGATAGAAACCATGTTGACATTCAACCAATGCTTCACCCTAAACATTGTGGGGTAGTATCTACGTCCAGTCTTAGAGTGACATGGATCAACCTCTAAGGGTACTTCAATACCTTTTTCATCACACCCACAACCTTTACCTCCGTAACCAAATTTATAGAAGATGTTAGACCTTGGTCCATAATACAATTGCAATTATTGAGGAGGATTAGTATAAAGAGCATAATCAATATTATAAGTACCACCTTGCTTCACAAAAGCATAATCATCCTTCTTAGTAGAGGCGAATGAGAATTTTGGAATGCTTAAGTGAATTGGATCTACTTTGTATTCCTTGATGTAAGATTCTGTGAAGTCCAGAGATCCCTAATCTTCATCCAAACATGCATTCAATTTAAGAGAAGAAATAGAAGGAGAATATTCAGGATTTTATTCTTTAGGAGAATCTTCTTTAGGGACACTTTTCTTAAGAGTATATTTTGTAAGAGATACTATTGGAGTAGATGTCGACATATTGAAAGATAATGAAGGAATGTAATTCTAAAAGGTAGGTATAATTTAGGTGTGAACAACTGCTACAATTTGACATAGGTGCATAGCATTAGGGTCAACCTTGATCATAACTACCTGATTTTTAACAACAAAATTAATAGAACCATGAAGGGTAGAAGTGACTACTCCTAGAGCATGAATACAAGGTCTACCCAAGAGGAGATTATATGGTAAAGGTCTAGGCATAACATACACTAGGGTAGGAATAATGATTGGTCCTATCTTTAAGGGCAAGCTAACAGTGTCCAAAGCTTGTCAACTAGTATTATCAAACCCACAAATGAATAGAGAAAATACAAGAGAACTTGAATCGACTTTAACTTTAGGCAATAGATCAATACTACAAACATTGAATGCCAAACCAATATCAATGAGAGTTCGCCTAATGCCAACATTATTAACATGAATAATCACCATTAACGACTCTGCTTGCTTTTGCATTTCTAGAGGCAAGAGTTCATGTGGATAGAATGTTATATTTAGAAAATCTACTCAAATACGATCTATCAATGCATTCACATTCGTTAGCTTAGTAGAAGGTAAAATAATCTTTTAAAGAGCTTCCTAAAGCATACCTTGATAAATAAGGGAAGTCTGAAGTAAAGCCCAAAGTGAGATCTTACCAGGCGTAAAATGAAGTTTCTTGATAAGATCATTCTCATTTTGTTGCTTGACTGGAGGTTTAGGCGCTTGAGGAAGATCTGGTTAAGAAGGTGGTAAAGAAGCAATTTGATCAACATTTTATTTATTCCTTCTAATATTATAAGTATGTGCTACTGCATTATAAGAAGAAGCTCGGGTAAAAGTATAAAGCTACGCCACACTTTTATAAAGGAAATGGCCAACACTGATCCAACTTTTAAACTTGAATCACTAAAAAAGTACTATATATGTTTTGAATTTTGAAATGATGTAAACTAATAAAATGTGTATTTTTTAGTATATTTTATGTTTGTATTTTAAAAAATAAAATAAAAAGTTGTTTGAATATATAGATTTTTTTTATAAATTGTCACTATAATTTAGTTGCTGATAAAATGCTAAAAAATGAAGCTACATGAGACGTCAATCTTTATTTAGTAAATTTTAATTTTTTTCCTTCAATTTTTTTGCACATGTATTTATAACTTGAAACTTTAGTGCATGGATATATTTTTTCCAATTTTGGTAAATATATATTTTCAATAAATATTAAAATGTGTGTTTATTAAAACATAGTTGTTTATTCAATGCCAACTTTTTATTATTTATCTAAAGTTGATTTATTTTTATATTGGATCTTGATATAGATTCTTAAAATCGAGTGCATCATATCTTTTTCAAATTTTTTATTAAGTTTTAGTATTTTTCTTGACATGACCAATCAACTTAATATTTTTATGTTGATAGCCTACTTTTAGTAAAAATAAAATATAAAATATAAATAATAATTACACTATCAAATATATGTTTTTGAAAACTACACTTATGGATCTTCAAAAGGTTATTTTTAGATTTAAAAATAAATATTATTTATACGCACGTAGAAGTTATTGAAACATCAAGTTTTTTAAATTATTCCATTTTTTTAGTAAATTGGCCTCAAAGTGGTGTTACATATGCATTTAGCCAACAATTTTAGTTGGAAAATTTGTGGACATATCTAGCTTATCTAGAATGAATCTTATTAGATCATATGTTTGACCAAAATTGTTTTTTAGTTAGAAATACTAAAATTCACCTGTGTTGATAAGTTGGTTATAAGTGTGGCACGCTTTGTACTTTTATCCAGCTTAAAATTATGTAAACTTCATATAAAGATACAAAGAACTACTATTGAATGGAACACCATGAATAGAATAGACTCTCTTCGAAGAAGGACTAGTTGGAGTCATGTAAATAATTGGTCTCTTAGGCCTCTCAGGACTAGCGAAGAATACAATCACATCTATGGAATTCTCATCCTACTAGGAAGGAGATTCTAAGGGTGAAGTTTGTATAATTGGTCTTCGAACAAGTGGAGATGCCTCTAGGAAATCATCCAAGGCATCCTTTAACGTATCAAAATCCTGATCTTGGAAAACATTATCAAATGCATTGAAATGTTGAACAAAAAGATCCAACATGAGAGTTCACATTAGGTTCACCAAAAATGTAGAGGAGGGAATTTTCTTCTCTCAAGATAACAAGATATCAAGGAGAAAATTTATCTCTCAACTACCTCAATTGAATCAGCTCAAGTGAACTAGAAATAAAAGTACTTTAAAACTGAAATCTAAGCTAATTTTGATAATGAATATAATTGAAAATCTCAAATAACTTGCATATATATCTAATGGTAAAATTATTTAATCTACTAGAAAGGAAAGTGAAAAATGTACAGAGTGTAATACCAATTTGGCAAAGCTTCGGCCTTGGATGCCAGCATGTTGTGAGGATGTTTGTGCACCATACTATCATCTGTACGAATCAAGCCTAGAAACTACCAAAATAAGGTCCTTTATTAGTTTAACCCGCCCAACACCTACACACATGGAAATGAGGAAAAATGTTGGGGGTTATATAGGGGTTTACCTTAGTCAAACCCCTGCTTTGGTGTTTCCACCTCCACAAATAGCCAAACAATATTGGATTGCATAAAATAAAATAGACGTGTGATAGAAACAAACCCCATTATGGAGGAAAACCCCTATCATGACTTAAAAGACGTTAGACGAGATCAAATTAAGTATGATAATAGATGATATCTATAAAAAGACAAGCAAGAGAGAATTACCAATAATTATGGCCCCTCTCTTGAGACAATAGACATGACAAGATTGTGTGCAAGAGGAGTCCTTGTTCCTGTGAGAGAAATTCGATAGAGTTTTGGTATGAGTAAAGATCTCCAAGTAGAAAATGATCAAGTTGTGTAGAAGCTATGAGAACTTGAAAAACTTGTGGATAACTTGTGTAAATGAGAGAGAGAAGAGAGTTTTATTCATAGATTGGGAGAGAATAGCTATTATAGTCATGTTTGGGCATTGGGAAAAAAAAAAAAAAAAGTTTGTACAAAATGTTCTTGTTTGAATCTCAGATTTTAGCGAGGTCTGTCTATGCGTCACACAGTAGTCTAACCAATTTCCTCTGAAATTCAAACCAAAAGCTATGAATTCTTTGTCATTTCCATCCATGGAGTCAAAATCATGAAATCCCAACTATGGATTTTTTCATAAATGTACCAGGCATCATGCATGTGTGAAATTGACCTAGGGTGCAATTTACGACACTAAATTTTTTTATCTAGTTTTTTAGTTTAATGGTTATTCCATGTTGGAGACTTTCAATTCAAATTTCTAATACATCAATAATTTAGTACTAGATTCATACATATATCATTTTTGTTTGTAAAAACTCAATCTAAAGCTACTGCTTATTTATGGAGACATGGATTGTACATAAAATGTTACTTAATGGATTCAAAATTGACCTCATGCATCTCCCCATTGTATGCTAAGAAAATGATAGGCTTGGTGAGTGCAATTATTATCATAATTAGTGTAATTATAGTATTATATATTTAATTATATATTTTTTGATTGGAAAGTTATGGAATGAGGGCCCACTCCCATATATAATAACATATCAAATAGGAGAATCTTTAAACCCATAGAGTGGGGAGTAGAGAAGAGAAAGAGAGAGGAAACAACTTCATACCCATGAGTGGGGAACACATAAGACAATGAATTGACTAAGAGGAAAGGGATGGATGAGTAAATCCCAAAGGAGATCCAAAAAAGTGGGGTAGACTTGAGATAGGGACCACAATAGAACTAGAGACTATTAAAAATTGAGAAATCTTCAACACAAAGGTCATCATATCCATTAGGCTAAGCCATTCTTTCTACTTTGGGTGAGAAGAGAATCCATGGTCAACTGAGTTCCATCATTAACAACATCCCCACCTTCAATTTGAAGATTTTTTTCTCCATACATTCACCCTTTCTTCTTCCTTGAAGTGGCAATGTTTGGTTTTGAAATATCATTCACAGTTTGGGAAATGGATCACTTAGAGGGACAACCACCTCATCATGGTCAATATAATCTGGCATCTCATCATCAAGATCCTTCATGAAAGGGAAGGTGTCATTTGAATTTTTGATAGAGATCAAAGAGGGGGGAGGCTCCAAAGAGGAGGTGTTCACTAAAATCACAAAATCTGACATTGTCTCTAAATGGGAGTCCATGAACCTACCATGATTTCACCAAATGAAATCTGCATCTGGAGAACCATACTTCTTAATCCATTTTTTAAGACTAATCTTCCTTGATCTAGGAAATCTTTTTGAAGAGAAAATATCAATTTTATGACCCATCAAGTTGAATCTAAGAGGGATGCCTTCATAGTTTAAAAATTGAGTCCATGTCCCAAAATAAGAATTAATTTTGACAAAATGGGTAGAGGCTTCGAGATATCAACCATGATGCATACCCTAGTGAATCTACATGAAGAAACCATTGCATCAACGTATCACTTAATAAAGGATCCCACTTGATAATCATATTCTTGATGATATTTGCATCCCGTATGATCAAAGGGAGGTTATATAAATTGATCCAAATAGGAATAATAGTTCTTTTAGCATAATCTAAATCAAAGAAGGGGGACCAAGGGGTATTAAAGAGACCCAATTATCCATAGAACCAAGGGCCATTCTATTTCACAAAGTTATAGTCCTTAATAGAGTTGAAGTGAAAAAGAAAGAATCCAAAATCCAGAGATTCAATAGTCGAAGGAGCCAAGTTGCTCCAAGCTTTCTTAGCCCATTCTACAACTACGCCAAAAGGCAAACACTTCCTCAAGAATTTCAAGATCAAGGATTGACTCCCAACATCAGTTGAGGTAGTGTCAACATGGGATTTTGATATGTGATAGTCAATAGGATCATCTACAAGTACCACTTCAAAATCACCCACAAAAAAGTGATATTGCCAAAGGAAGGGGGAAAGATTCAAGTTTGAATTAGGCACCTAGGAGCATCAATCAAAATCAATGATGACAAAATAGGGTTGGGGTTAGGGTTTCATTGATTGAGCTGCTCCAAGAAGAAGGAACTACATTTGTGATAGGGGTTAGTTTTATTATTGCATTCCACAAGGGATTGAGGAGTCAAGGGGAAAGAAACCACCAGTGGGATGCAAGTAAGGGGAAAATAGTGATATCTATCCTTCTACAAAGTACCTATCGTTGCCCCAAAGAGGTTCAAAAAATGGATAAGAAGCAAAACACTTTCCCTATTGCACCTTTGAGACATTTTTTGTTTTATTTCGAAGGACATTCTAACCACTGACAACATTGTTAGCACACGTTTGCTCCTCGCAAGATGAATCTTCCTTCACTCTAATGCTCTACTACATAATTACTCCATCACACCTCTACTCAATCAGTCCTTTGTGTATATTCACTCCCATAAGTTTTAAGGGAAGTTTTAGTCTATAGTTCATTTTATTTATATTTATTATTTAATCATATTTATTAATATTATTTAATTTAATCCAATATATATTTTAAATTATAATATTATTTAAATTAATCTATAAAAATCAAAAGATTTAATTAGAGATGGGTCAATCTTATAGCAATAGATATGATTATATATATATATATATATATTATTTATTTATATATTTTAAATATATTATAATTAATATGATATAGTTAATAATAATATACAAATTTATAATTTGATATTTATTATCTAAGTCAATCATATTTAATATTTAGAATTGGTGGAAGTGTACAATAGTAAGTGAATGGAATTACAAGTATTGTAGTTGAAAATTTTGGAAAAGAAATTAACATTGAGAGAGAGAGAGAGAGAGAGAGAGAGAGAGAGAGAGAGAGAGAGAGAGAGATAAAGGGAAATATGGAGAAAATAAATACTAAATTTTGATCAATTATTTTGTGTTAACAATCTAAATATGACACATGTCCATGGGTTTATATCCATCTCTCTCTCTCTCTCTCTCTTATCTTCTTTGTTTCTCTTTTTCTCTCACCCCTATTTTTATCTATCTCTCTTTCCCTCTACATCTCTTTCCTCTCACTCTATGTACAACATGGATTTTAATAACAACAAACCAAAGAAAATAATATGTGACATTTTTAGTAAAGAGGAACTTTCTCTTCAAAAAAACAACTTGGATCTACTTTCATGGCCACCGGTTGCATAAGAGTTACTTTGATATCAAAAATTTATAATACACATAGATCATCCATAGGTAAAATTTCAAAGACATGTCACAATTCAAGCCAACTTATCAATACAAGTGAATTCAAGCATTTCCAACCAAAAGTCAATTTTAGTCAAACATATCATTTAGTTGGATTCATTCTAGCTAAATTAGGTATGGAACGAAAAATCCAACTTGAAGTGTCTACTAAATACATATGTAGCATCATTTTTGGGCCAATTTACCAAAAGAATAAAATTATTCAAAAAACTTGGTGTTTTCACAACTCTGACTTATGTAAATAACACTTTCTAAAATATAAAAATATCATTATGTAGATCTATATATATATGTTCATCAACACCAAAGATTATGGTTGATTATCTTGTCAAGAAAAAATACTAAAGCCTATTTAAAAAGTATGGTGCACTAGAGAAGAGATTTCATGCCAAGATGATATAATATATTTTTATTTTGGATATATAATTAAAAAAATTTGACGTCCCATCAAAATGGTTGTGTTTTTAGTAAATCTAAATTTCAAGATTTATTACAAAAAAATATTTATCGAAATGGAAAAAATAATTCATGCACTAAAGTTTCAATTTGTAAATACAAACAAAAAAAATCAAATTAAAAAATTACTATGTAAAGAGCGATGTCCCACTTAACCTCATTTTTTAACATTTTACCAACAACTAAATTATAATTTCAATTCAACAAAAAACTACATCTAAATATTTTTAAATTTCTTTTAAAAAATATAAACATAAAATAAACTATAAATATGCACATTTCATTAGTTTAATTCATTTTAAAATTTAAAACATAATGTCACTTTCTAACATTTCAAATTAAAAGAGTTATATAATCACTGGCTATTTCCTTGATACATAATAATTATTCCACTACATATTTGTCAAGACACCAATGAACCAAATTTAGCATAGTAACATTTCATCTTATTACAAAAGGCCCATTTCTACCAACACAAAATTGCATCAGTATCAAGTTCAAATTTATAATGCAACATGGCATAACATAAAAATTCTTTGGGTAAATCAAAAATATTTTATGTGTGGTATCCACCATACCTACATATCAACCTACCTTGAGGTCCTTGTCAATGCATTAACTACAAAGGACTTCACCCATGTCACTTTTTTGACAGAAAACTTAATGAAGCTTTATAACATGAAACTTTCACTACTTAAAGTTCAATCAAATGGTCTACTTTATGAACTTAAATCTGATGGATGATACCTAGATCATAAACTCAAAGTGATCTTTTTTTGTGTTCCAACAATTCATAGTTACCACATTTCCATGAAAAGGTATATTGAGTGTACACCATCATTAACTTAATAAACTAACAATTGAACTTAAATACTTGGCTTAGTGGCACTATTGACAAAATTATAATAGTTTAACATATAAATCTAAAGGAAATCACAAATTTCCTCCTCTTAAACTTATAATATTAATGAAAATGTAATATTACTACAAGGAAACACAAGGCTGGGTATAGAAGAATAATAGTAAAAAAAAATGAATAGAAGAAGAATACGACTACTAAGAACCCACAATGATAAACTAACAATTCTACTCATTTTTCGTTAATTGGTTTTGTAACTTATACTACTAATCTATACAAACAGTAACACTTATTTTAAAGTAACTCTCATTGAAGCCTATCAATGTAATTTACACTAAAAGAGAAGTGCACTTAGTAATAAAATAAATGAGAAAAGTCATATTTTTTGGATAATAGTATTGTTCTTGACTCCATCTTTCCAAGTGATTATGCAAGATTTGCTTTGACAAATACAATATATGCATATCCATATTAATTATCTCTTTGTTCAATATTTTGATCTCTCATATGTCTTCTATCTTGAGAAGGATAAGGGAATAAAGGCACTAAAGGATAGTACATATGTGACTCTCCAAAATAAAAATGAGGACATATATGTTGATTATAAATAGTTCAATATTCCATTAAAACTATTGCCATTGGACCAAGATATATCAAAGTTATATCCACCATACTAGGTGTCAACCAATATCAACATCCTTGTTGATGATAAGGTACTAATTGGTCCACACAAATCCACATGGATATACTCATATTCTTACAGGTCGTGAATGGCATACACTACAAACTTTACTCATCATTTTTTAAGTACGAATAAAAGAAGATATGAAACTCAAATATTAATTAAAGTACAATCAAATGGTCTACACTATGAATGTACATAAAACTTAATCACTCTTTATATAAGAGAGGGAAGAGAGAGAAGGATAGGACAAAGGAAGGGATAGAGGAAGAGAAAGGTGCAAAGAGGAGAGAGATGTAAAGAAAGAGGGATATATATATATATATATAATAACTCTTTAATTTTTCTTTTTGTGCATTTCAAGTATGTCACAATTATGAGATTAAATTTAAAATATTAAATAATATATGAAGTTAGTGTAAGTGGATTCATAGTTGATTCAAATCTATCACTTCTCCTTTGTGACCTTCATTACACACACATCATTTGGTAAATTCCCTACCAATTGACCACGTGTATTACATGAATGTATACAAAAATAGAACAAAAACATTGCCAAACCTTCCATACCTCTTTGGTGGTCCAAAAATCTGATGTAGAGAGTAATTCAACACAAGGGGTTGGGGTTTTAGAGTCTGGGGGTTCCAAGGAAATGTTACTCAAGCAAGGGTAGTCCCGAAACTTTGGTGCAAAAAGGAACTAAGAAAAAAATAGGGTTTTGGGTTTCAAATAAAAGACATGTAGGTAAGAGAAACACTAAAATTCTAAAACTCCAACAACCCAAAAAAATTACACATATGCTTAGGAAATATTTGACAAAGGGAAAATTAACTTAAAAACTTTCTCACATGCCTTCTAGCTGCACAACTATGAGGGTATAAGGGCACTAAATAAGTATAAGTTCAAACTCATGATCCTGATAAAGTAGTTAAAAGACTCAATGATCCAAAGTTTAAAGGTGTGGAAAGAATGGTCCTCTAGTAACGAAATGTTCAAAACTCTGACATAGAAAATAATTCAATGTAATGGATTAGAGTTTCAAATTTTGGGGGTTGCAAGGAAATGGTACCCGAGTAGGGGTAAGCCCAAAAAATGGGGTTTTTGGGTTCAGATAAAATACATGTAGGTAATAGAAATGCCAAAAGTCCAAGATCATGACATCCCACACTTACACTTACACTTAGCATTTTTTTTGACAAAGAGAAAACCCACTTGAATTTTCTCACATATTTTCTATTGTCATAACTATAAAGAGATGTGAGCATTGCATTTGCATACAAATTATAATAAAATACTTCTTCAATATACCTCTTACACACCAAAATATAATTACTAGTTAATTTAATAAAAAAAACTTAAACCCTATATTCACTTTGTCAAATATAAATATTTTAAATAAAAATCTGTTCATTATCTAATAATCTCTTTACACAACTACATATGCCTAGACAAGTCATAATTTTTTCAATAATGACCCCTAAAATTCACGTGTACTTAAAACTCTCAATACCCCTAAAATTCATGTGTACTTAGAACTCTCAATATCCCACTTAGTATTTTAGTCCTTTTTGGACACCACTTTGTCCATTAAAGTGGTTGTACTTTGAATAGACTTCTAAGTTGTAAAATTCAAATGTTTGAGGACATATGGTCCTACACTATAGTACAAGTCATATTTTTCGTATGGTCACATATAAAGTCCACAAATAAATAAAACCCTAAATTTGCTAACAAAATAAGCTCAAATTTTCCTTGGAATTTCCCCCATACTTTATCTAGGACCAAGGTATTCGTTATTAACATGTAAACTAAAAGCCCTTATGTATTTAATATCCTTAAAGTCAATCATTTAAAATAAATAATAAAATTTGAGTTATTGTCAACGAGTTTTTTCTCTCTTAAATTCAAATAAATTCCACAAAAGTCTAATAGGTCCACATCTTTACACCGTGGTAAAGCACTTCATTTTAATTAAGTCTACTAGCATTAAATATTTAGCCGACCAGCTATGAATTCTTTGCAAACGTGCAATCCTAATGAAAGCAACCTCAAAAATATTTTTTAAAAATTAATCAATTCTTGGGACCACTTCATACTTCAAAAGTTTGATGGTGAAATATATACCCATGTCCTTTTTTCTTATGTATTGGGACCACTTCAATTGGGATGTCTTTACTACAAATAACAAGTTTATAAGCGGTATATTTTTCGATGAATTATATATTCGATCATACTTTTCTATTTTGATCCCATCATTACTCATGCTCAAAAGTTGATCCTACTTCCTAGATTTTTCATTCACCACACTAGATTAGATATATGGGTGTAGAATTGACCTAGGTTGTTTCCATGGTCGTGGATCTAAACCTAGAATTGACCTAGGTCGTTTTCCATGGTCATTTCATTGTGAGCTGATCTAGTGCATACTTGTGTTGATTTGTGTGCTATGTTGTATTTAAAAATATTAATTAATTAATTTGAAATTGCCTAAGATTCATTAAAATAGCATTCACATGAGAGCATCATAATTGCATCATCATCTTAGGTATATTGCACATTTACCTATTATATTTTATCTTAGCTCGTTGTCATTGAATCAATATTCTTGGGGCTCTCATTGAGGAGAACATGCCCTTTCAAATCAATAGATTCCCCAAAGATGCTTATAAACATTGCCAGCTTTACTCCTTTCCAAATATCAAACAAGACAAACCTATGATAGACAACCTTTTCCTACTAGTTCACTTATGTGGGTCCAAGTTTGAGTATGTGCATCAAATCACTTTTTGTGGATGTGAAGATCAAATCAATACATGTAGATTTAAATCCAAGCAACACATTTCCAATTTACAAATTTTGAGGTAGTTGTCAAGATAAGGCCCTAATTTTTACTATATTCACAAATCAAAATTTTATAGCATTTGCAACATATTCCATCATTGAAACTTGAGTGAAGTATCACATAATCTATATATTAAAATTTGTATTTGATTATTTCTAGTCACAACACATATATGTAGACGAGTTATTTTATTTTTTATTTAGTTTATATTTATTTATGTAAGTATAACTTTTAATTACATAAAATGGTGAGCTTGACTCATCTTACACCTTTGAATACTTGACCTTAGGGTTTATCCCTTCAAAATTAGGGCTTCAAATCTTTTTGTTATTATTTATCCTCTATCTTAACTCCAACTAGGGTTTTGAATCCACCCTTTGTTTAGGGTCTTGATTTATTCATTTGAACCTTTATTACATTGTCTCCTTTGATCCCTACCCATTGACCCTTGTTTGTGAATTATGGATACATATTTTTATCATGGATCCTCATAGTTCATAATCATTAACCTTTATACTTTGTAGCATCCAATTTATTCCACCCTTGATACTCTCATGTTTCTTTATCTTATGGATAGGGATGCCTTTTACATGGAGGTTTTGTTCTAACATAGATGCAATTTTTCCTCTTTCAAAGAGCTGGTTAGTACTTTTCCTTTCTCTCGCATACACTTAATTCACTTGTCCATGATATTTATGTTGCTTCTCCATAATAAAAGGTTGACAATATAATGCACCTAAATGATCACCAACTCATCTATTGCTAAAATTTCCCTTCATGTTGTATTCCCTCCTGTATATGTGTCTCTTTTGTATATTGATTTTAATAACAACTTTAAGTTAATCAACCATTTGACAATAGATATATGGGTGATGATCAACATCCATTTGATGCTAATTATTATTAAACAATTTTACAACCTTATGAAAATTAGATGGTTCAACCTCCATGATTGAACCGATGGATGACCTAATAACATGATATATGTTATTTTCCTCGCAATTACATAGAATGGATAATCTAAAGTGAATGTTATGATTGTAATAGGAAGACACATAATGCCCATAAGTTGTTTCTTAAAGATAGATATGATTCTTATAGATTATTCATGTCCACATTAAAATTACTTCAAATTATCCACACTACATATATTAAAAAGAGAACCATTATCAACCAAGGAATGCTTAATGTTGATAATATCCAAACTTCACCACAATGTGTAATGATACATGCTAACTTATAATCAATTTAGGTGGAAGATCCAAATAATCAAATGAAATCTTATGTATAGGTTGGTACCTAATAGATGTAATTAAGGAGTTTGTTTATTGTAGAGAATTATTGGATTTAAATTTCAATATCTTCTCTAAAGCTTCTTGCATGATCTATGTATATAGGAGATGTACACACTAAGTCCCATAGAGAAGTCTTAGCTTGTGTATTTCATAAAAAAATAAAATAATATTCCTTAGCTACTTTAGTTGTAAACATAGGTGAATGGGGGAGATTGAGAGTATTAGGCTGTTAATTTTGTGGATTAGATATAACTTTTTAACCTCTAGCCAACTCATGATTAGTATGAACTACATAATAAATTTGTGAGGTAGGTACTATACATAATGTAAGCATGTTGCAAAGAATTTTTTTTTTCTTTCTTGTAACTGTATGTACCATATGAGCATAATTAATATTAACTCTATGGATATCCAATGAAGAGTATGGATAAGGTCAAAAGATATATCAATAGGATCGCAATTAGAAAAAAATGAGTTATCCTTAGGCATGTTAGGGCAAGAAAATTATGTTCTAAAATTATATGCCAAATTTCCATAAAGGAATGGTAAAATAGGTAAGAGGAATCAAACCATTGTAAAATCTATCTCTCAAAGTGAGTATAAATTCACATATCAATAAGATATCATCTAATGGGGGAAACCCTTTGGTGAAGTGGTGGGAATTCTTTCCTGTAGGGCCAACAACCAAGATTCAAACCTTGTGGGGTCATTCCCTACCACATCAAAAAATGGAGATTGCTTCACCTTAGCATTAAGGGGAGACCCTTTGGTGAAATGGTGGGGCTTCTTGCCTATAGAGCCAACAACCAAAGGCTAGTACCCTTAATATTGAAATAAAGAAAAAGAGGGTGCAATCACCAAATTAGATTAACAAATGGGTGCACCCAATTTTTGATTAGAGTCATTTCACTCAATTATGACGGGTATAATGCATAAATAACAATCAAAAAACAAGCCTAACTATTATAATAGTAAAAAGGTAGGTTTTGAGATGATGAAATGATGTGTACCTTTTTGAAAAAGTGTTGTTTTAGGCCTCACTGAGGACTCATTCGCCCAATGGCGAATGGGTCCTTGCTAGGGTTTTGGAAAATTGTTTTCTAGGTTTTGTTCTTCAATGTATGCACTCCCAGATCCTAGGTGTTCAACTCTCGAAAATCAAAAATAAATTTTCTAGAGGACTTTATGTGATCTTGCAAGAAAGGTGACAACTTTTACAACTTTGCAACTTTGACAAATTTTGCTCTCCACTTGATCTTCAATCTAAAACCTGTAATCACACATCAAAAGAGAAGAAAATGTTGATCATTATGGAATAGGGGTTTGCCTTGGTCAAACCTTGTTTTGGTAATTAAACCTTGTAATAAAATAATGTATAAAAGGAAAGATGAATGAACAATGTAATGCCACAAATCACCAATCCTCAATTGAACCTTGGAGTACAAATGAGCAGTCTTGCATGAAGTGGCCTCAGAGAATGTAAATCTTGATCATATAATTTGACATAAAACAATGCTTGAATAGGATCTCTAATGCTACATTAACATATGAGCTCAACAACATGCATGATTCACTATTCCTTTGACATGATGACATGAAATTTGATTGTTGCAATAAACTCTATTAACCTACTCTTGAATGCCTTTGGAATGCTCTTGTGAACTCTTGATCTCATAAATTTGCTATAATTCTTGAAGACTTGAAATTTCTAGAATTTCTTAGATGAGACTATGTGAATTAACCTTATATTTATACATAACTTAAGATTTAATCTCAAAATTCATATAACACAAGCCGACATCAGATCTAGGATTTGAAATTATTAAAATACCACAAAAAACACATCCCAAGGGGGGTGTCCTAAGTTAAGGAGGACCCATTCACTATAGGGCAAATGGGTCCTAGCATACTCAACTAGGACATGTTTCAGAGATTGTGCAATAACATGCCAAAAGGGGGTCCTAGGACCTAGTGAGGACCCATTCACCAGGTGGTGAATGGGTCCTAGGTCACTATCCTAGGACACAAACCTTGCAAAATTAAGTGTTGTGTAATATTATTAATGAGTGTCAGGTTTTATCCGTCATAAAATGCAATAAATCAAGCTTGGATTTGAATTAAAAGGTCCAATTAAGCTCAAATTAACCTCAATTAATTATTAAATACCTAGATTAGTGTGAAAGTGTAAAGATACACTTTACAACACCCTAAATAAGGTACAATTAAGTCCATTTTGTCATTAATTATTCATTCCCAAATTAAGGAAAAAGGGATAATTTTTCTGTTACTACATTTTGCCCCCACTTTAGTGAGAGTCTGACCCGTATGACCTCGTGTCAGACTCACACTAAAGTAGAAATTCAAGACACTTATGTATGCAACAATGAAAGAGATACACAATCATACACTATCAAAGACCAAGAAAATAAAGGATCAAGCTTCGACCATTTCAACGCGATGTGGAATGCGACTATTTATCCAAGAAAGGGGAAGGTTTAAGCCTGGACTACCCAATGTGATGTGGAACACGTCTCAACTATTTTTTTGAAAATTTTTACAAGTAGACCACGATGTCCACTATGCAAACAACACGCATGCTCACTCTGGGGTAGTGGAACCTTAGGCCGTCCACTAGGTGAGTATCCCAAAAGGGTGGCAAATGAGAGAATCATATTAGGCTCCCATACCACATCGAATTTATCCTCCTGAAAACTTCGATAAGAAACCAAAATGTTGAATGCTTATGAATATTTTGTCTATAGGTTTTTGTTCAAGGGGATCTTGCTTCATTCGTGTAAGGTCTTCTTCTTAGGGAACATCGTGCCTAATATCTCCAAGAGAGGACAAGTCAAGTATAATAGATTACCACTTATGGGATGCCTCGATTCACATCATGCCACTAAGGAAAATTCGTACTCTTAGACATATCACATTCTTGGAGGACATCAAACCTAATGACACCACCAAGAAAAGGATGCATCACAAGAAAAATAAAATCACACCATGAAATATACAAAATGTTGAAAGATGTTAGCGATGTATGCCCCCACTTTAAAGCAATTGCTAACACCATTGCTATGAACAACTAATTTCAAGTAGCCAATGCTCCATCCCAAGACATGATAGCTTAATTGGAAAGCCCTATGCCAAGTCATGTGTTCTCGAAATAAAGCTACGTCATGAAAAAGGAAGGAGGGGTTGTCCCCAAAAATACGGAATGGATCTATGGATTTGGGGTCAGTATGTCTTTGCTACAATTTTTTCATAGAGAATAGAATGTAATAGTTCCCCAAATACTCATAGAACTGGAAGAATGACATAAAGAGAGTGAAAACAAAGAAAAATCATTCGGGTCAACATGGAAGAGACTTAAATGTCTCGACGCCTTGCATCATCCCCAAAGGGAAAACACAAGACAAGTGAAAAAGATGAAAAAATTATGACATAGAGAAGAATGTAGATACAAATAGAGGAATGCACAAAAAAGAGAGAGATACATCAGACAAAACAATACGGGGGAACACATTACGCACATGCAATCGCATAAAGAAATATGAAAAAGAAAACAATGCAAAAGACTAGTAAGGCACATGTGAATCAACCTATAGCAGATCGTCTGCATCCTAATCTTGGTTAGTATATGCGGAAGGCATACAACTAGCCAAAGCGACAACAACAAGTGTCCAACTAGGGGAAGCACCAAGTTCAACACTCTTTATAAGATATTTTTCATTTAAGCTCATAGAAGAGGAAAACAATGTATTCAACTCATTATGCACTTGTTCATCAATCTTCACAATATCAATTTCATCATCTAGATTAATCACAATAGGATACCTCAAATTATAATGCCTATTGAACGTTCTTGTTTATGTTGCAGTGAAGGTGTAAAATCATTATGCATTGCTTTAGGCAAGTTCAGATTTTGATTTTCTTTGTTCTTTTCTTCTTGATTTTGTAACATACGAGCAATAGCACGACGTCTATGCCTACACTCTCTAGCATTTTGGTTTCATTTCAATCTATTTTCAATTTGTGTTTGTGTAGGATCGAGTTTATCAACCATAGGTTTATTTTCTTCTTTTAGGGGAGGAACAAAAAGAACCACAGGAGGTTGCTCAACCACTTTCTCTTTAGCTTTGTAAACTTGTTTAATTTCAGGAGGCACAAAGAGATTGTTTTGATTGTCTCATGCTCTCTTATAGGAAGTTGTAGGAGGTTTTGTCATAGGCTGCTCTTGGATGTTTGGAAATTTTTTTGGTTTAATCATTGTTTCATCAAGGATAGGTGGCTCAATTATGGGTTGAGGCATATTTCTAAGGGATAATTTTTCTATGCGTTTTTCCTTAAACTTTTGATATGATTTGAAAAAGTAGTCTTCATGAGGTCTAATAGGTTCAATAAGCTCAGACCAAAAGAAATCCAATGAAAAATTCCCTCGGGAAGACACAAGATTAAACCCACTATGATCCACAATAAATATTTCATTGCCAAAAGGAAACTTTAAACATTTATGCACAACTGACAGGACAACATTCATGAAGTGAAGCCATGGGTAGCCTAACTTCACACAAAATTGGTCTGATTGTAGGATGATGGTGAATGAGACGGTTAATTTTTTTGGTCTGACTTCTAAAGGGAGATCTATCGAGCCTATCATAGGACAAGAAAAACCATAATGTGTCTTGATCCATGCTTTCAATTTATTATATGTATCTTGATAAAGTTCATGCAAAAATAAGAATTCTTTAGTGATCACGTTCTCTCCACATACGAGATAAATTAATATCCCATTAGTGGGCTTGTCATTGATTCTTCCAGCTATGTATAGAGGACCATCGAGTGCATGTTTAAGTATGTCTTTTTCTGAGAAAGAAATATCAAGAGGCATTTTGGTTGAGCCCTTACGATGTTTAGCTTCACTAAATGCTACCAATTTAGTTGATTCATCCACATTTTCATCATTTGTGTCAACATTCATCACATCATTCTTTGTTTCACTAGATTTAATAAATGAAATAACATGTTTCAACATGGGATTTGTAAAGATTTATAAATTTTGGTTAGGAGGAGCTACAAACTTATTGCCTTGATCATTCACACCTCCAATTATGAGTTGATTATTATCAATGAGGTCTTGCAAAAGATGTTTAAGATGCTTACAATATTTTGTATCATGTCCATTTTATCGGTGGTAATGGCAATAAAAGCTTGGTATAAAGCTTGTGGGTGATGGTTGATTAGGATCATGAGCTCTAATAAGAGGTAAGGACAACATATTCTTTTCCACAAGCTGCAACATGATATTATGAAGGTTATCAGGTAGAGGAGTAAATTTTCTACTCCTATGAACAAGGGCGTATGAATTTTTCATCTTTATAACAACCACATGGTTATCAATTTGTTGGTTTGGTTGAAAGGAGTTAAGTTGTAAAAAGATCCTATTTTGCTTCTTGAAAGTTTGGTAACTTTTTTGAGTTGCAGATTCAGACTTTTCAAGATGGCTAGGAGGATTTTTCACATCATGACCATAAGCCGTATTTTGATAATCATGAAGGGTTGTACATAATTGTGTAAAGGATGAGAATCTCAACATCTCAAGTTTGTTTTGGAGCTTGTTTTTTAAGTTGGAAATAAACATTATTTGAAGGCCATCATCAGAAATATTAATGTTTATTTGTGAATAAAGTGTTTGGTATCTTGCTATGAAGTCAGTCACTTTCTCATCATCCTTTTGTTTGTATGTCATTAAATCAGCTAGGGTCATCTTGGTACCCATGTGAATGTGGAAGTGATTGTAAAAGGCATCAAGAAGTTCATTGAATGAACCAATTGAATTATTCGGTAAGAGAACCACTCTAAAGTAGTATCCTTCAAGGATCGAGGGAATAGTTTATCCAAGAGTTTATCTTCAAAGATGAAATAACTACACAGGGATATAAAAGTGGAAACATGGCTAACAGGATCTCCTTTCCCACCATATTTCTCAAATCGAGGAACTTCTATACCTTGTGGCATTTGTGCTCTCAATATCTCCAAGGATAACGAATTGGTTTTGATGTAGTGCAAAGGTTGACCATTGTTGTTTTGATTTAGGGTTGCAACTTGTTGTTGGAGGGATGACATGGTTTACATAAGTGTGTTAAGTATGGCATCATTGTTATTGTAGGGTGGAGGGGAATAAGGTGGAGCGGTGTATGTATGCAGAGGGCAAGTGAATTGTAAGTTTGTGAGGGAGGATGGTTGAGGAGATATTGTATTTAAATGCACAAAACTAGAAGGATTCCCTGTGGAAATAACTAAGGAAGTTCTCACATTTCTATTAGGTTGGATTGTTGTGGTAACTTGAGTTCTAGTGTATGTAGGAATGAAAATGAGTATTGTAGAAGGAGGAATTGAAGTTGCACCTTGGTTTTGGGTACACCCCAAAGCTTGAGTACAACTAGTCATGGTAGGGATGGTATTGTTAACATTAAGCACATTGGTTGTGGGTATGGAAGTCATGGGAAATGAAGTATGCATACTATGATCCATAGAGGGTTGATTATCAACACTATTAGGAAGAGAGCTAGAAAACCCAAGATCTAAGACGAATGGTATATCGCGGGATGAAATGAGTCTCAAAATATGTCTCACAATGGTATTGCTAATAGGACACCAAGTTGTAAAGCTCATACAAATTTTACAAACTTAATGTGCAAACCAAAAATAGAAAGATGCTTAAAATGCAATGCAAGGTCCTAGAATGAAATGTGTAAATGCAATTTTCAAATCCTAAACAAGGCAATTTACTGATTACACTATGCAACAATCTAAAAATGAAATGTTGTAAATGCAATTTTGAATTTAGACAATGCACTAAATAAACCAAATTAAGCTACATATAATGAAATGAATGAAACAAAAAATCAAGAAATTGTAACAAAGATCTAATAACAACAAACAGAAGCAAAAGCAAAAGTTTTGAAAATCTAGAAATATAGATTCAGGTCTGATCAAGGACTCATTCGCCCTAGGGTGAATGGGTCCTAGATTAAGGTTTTGAAACTGATTTTTATATATTTTTAAGCCTTTTCTAATGATTTTCAGATTCAGATATGCTAAAGTAAGTTTTAGGTTCAATTTTCTATAAATGTAATGTGAAATGCAAGTTGAAAATGTGACAAAATGATGAATTACAAGACCTAGTTTGATATGCAATTTTGTTTTGATTTTCAAATGCAAGTTTATGTGATCTAAATGATATGTAAGATGACTGATTTTTTTGTATTTTTCATATTTTAAAGAATGCAAACAATGCAATCCTAAAACCCTAGATGAGATGCAAATTTGAATGCAAACTAAGACACCCTAAATAAGATCTAATTCAATGCAGATGAATGCAAGATCTAATCTAAGATGACAAGAGACTCCAAAATCAGAAGAACTACAATTCTCAAGAAATAAAGTTTACCAAAATGAAATAAAGAAAAAGAGGGGGCAATCACCAAATTAGATTAACAAATGGGTGCACCCAATTTTTGACTAGTTGCTTCACTCAATTATGAGGGGTATAATGCATAAATAACAATCAGAAAACAAACCTAACTGTTATAACAGTAAAAAGGTAGGTTTTGAGATGTCGAAATGATGTGTACCTTTTTGAAAAAGTGTTGTTTCGAGCCTCACTGAGGACTCATTCGCCTAGGGGCGAATGGGTCCCTCCTAGGGTTTTGGAAAATTGATTTTTGGGTTATGTTCTTCAATGTCTACACTCCCAGATCCTAGGTGTTCAGCTCCCGAAAGTTAGAAATAAATTATGTAGAGTAATTTTCGTCATCTTGCAAGAAAGGTGACAATTTTTACAACTTCTTAACTTTGACAAATTTTTCTCTCCACTTGATCTTCAATCTAAAACCTACAATCACACATCAAAAGAGAAGAAAATATTGATTGTTAGGGAATAGGGGTTTTCCTTGGTCAAACCCCGTTTTGGTAATTAAACCTTGTAATGAAATAATGCATAAAAGGAAAGATGAACGAACAATGTAATGCCATAGCTCACCAATCCTCAATTGAACCTTGGAGTATAATCAACAATCTTGCATGAAGTGGCCTCAAAGAATGTAGATCTTGATCATAGAATTGGACATAAAAAAATGCTTGAATAGGATCTCCAATGGTACATCAACATATGATCTCAACAACATGCATGATGCATTATGATTTTGACATGATGATATGAAATTTGGTTACTGCAATAAACTCTAATAATCTTCTCTTGAATGCATTTGAAATGCTCTTGTGAAATTTTGATCTCATAAATTTGCTATAATGATTGAATACTTGAAATTTCTTGGATTGCTTAGATGAGACTATGTGAATTAACCTTATATTTATACATAACCTAAGATTTAATCCCAAAATTTAAATAACACAAGTGAACATCAGATCTAGGATTTGAAATTATTAAAATACTACAAAAAACACATCCCAAGGGGGGTGTCCTAAGTTAAGGAGGACCCACTCACCATAGGGTGAATGGGTCCTAACATACTCAACTAGGACATGTTTTAGGGATTGTGAAATTAAATGCCAAAAGAGGGTCCTAGGACCTAGTGAGGACCGATTTTCCAGGTGGCGAATGGGTCCTAGGTCACTATCCTAGGATACAAACCTAGAAAAATTAAGTGTTGTGTAATATTATTAATGAGTGTTGGGTTTATCCCTCGAAAAATGCAATAAATTAGGCTTGGATTTGAATTACAAGGGCCAATTAAGCTCAAATTAACCTCAATTAATTAATAAAGCCCTAGATTAGTGTGAAAGTGTAAAGATACACTTTACAATACCCTAAATAAGGCACAATTCAGTCCATTTTATCATTAATTATTCTCAAATTAAGGAAAAAGGGATGCTTTTTTCATTACTATAAATATCATAATTTTTTTTTTTAACATTTAGTTTATATGAATTCCAAATGGTGAAGAGTGGGAAAGGGATCAAAGGGTATAGTTTGAAATTTGAGGAGGGCGATGGTGAAGGAGGGGATGAGGATGATTTAGATTGGGTTGTTCAAGTTGTAGTTGTGGTTGTGTCTTTGGTTTATAGTCTTTGGGGTGTGTTGGTGGCTCCTCTATTGTACAAGGTATCTGTTTTGAGTGAGGGGGTGTTTGTTTGTTTCATCATGGTGTTGAATGCTAGAGCAGTGATTTCTATTGGTGTTGGTTTGCAAATTCTCATTTTGGCCTTTTCTGTCATGTTGAATACTAGAGTAGTTCTTGTTGTTGGTGTTGGTTTACAATTTCTTGTTTTGGCCTTTTCTGTGGCATTGGGACAACTTGTGGTTTGTCTTGCAGCTTTCTCTCTTTGGGGTGGTCTTGGGGAATCACTAGCCTAGCCTTTTTTCCCTCTTGGCTATTATTTGGGTTTTTTTGTGGTCGGTGGTTCTCCTACTGTCTCTTTGTGGGTTATCAGTGGTTGTTCACTGCTTCATCCCCTTCCTTTGTCTCAATGGTTTAATGCTTCCAATATTTTATTGGTACAATCTCCTTGCTTTTCGGGAGTCTGGGTGTCGATGGAAGTGGGGTTCTTTGGTGTATGGCTACTGGTGATTTATTTTGGGATGGTGTTGGTTTCTTTCTCCTTGTCTCTTCTTATGCTTTATTTATATATCTGTTGTGGCAAAGGTGTTTGTTTTTATAGATTTTTTAAGGAGGCTCTTTGTGTGCTTCATGGTTTAGGCTTTTATGTTATTTATTTGGGGTTGTTGGACCCAGATTTTTGGCTTTCTTCAATCATCCTATTGAAGTGTTTGGTGGGGGTTTTTCAGATGGTTTTTTATCTGAGAATCCAAATGTTCCTTTGGTTGAAGGGTTCTTTTCAATATTTTTTGAATGGGATGCTCCCTAAGTATATCTTGAATGCCTATATTTTTCTTCTTTTGAGTTGGTTGGTTGGGATATTCTTTATGCTTCTCTTGTTGGCCTGTATTCTTAAGTTTCCTATGGTTGTCATGTTATTTCTTGCTGCTGGAAGGTTGGATCTCTTCTTTGGTCTTCAATCTGTGTCTTCTATTGAGGCAAATATTGCTCCTTTTGAGGTGGAGCCCCCTCTTTTTGAGGTAGAGATGGGTTTTATGGACTTGTGGAGGTGCTCTCTTTTTTGTTGGTCCTTTCTTTTATAGTGCCTATTGAGGTGGTGCACGCTCCTATGGAGGTGGAGCTATAGTTTGTTGTAGAAAGGTGGTTGTGGTGGTAAGGTTTTTCATGGTAGCTGATTCTATAGAGAGGAGCCTACTCCTATTTAGGTGGAGTTTGAATTGACTCCTTGTGTTTGGTGGTGTTGTAAGAGGTGTTTTCCTTCCCAACTGTTTGGCTTGATGGCCAACTCTTGTGTTGAGGTGGGGAGGTTGAATGTGTTGGTCAAGTTAAGGTACTCTTGTTTCCTAGTTGATCCAGGTTGTCCTCATGTGAGGTGTGGGTTTAAGGTCCCCATAAAAACCTGGTGTGTAGTGTGGGTTTAAGGTCCCTATAAAAACCTGGATATAAAAGGATTTTAGGATCCCTTCAAAACCTATTTTTTCTAGCATGTGTAGTCTTTTCTATCCTTTGATGGTTGTTGTTGTTGGGCTGTTATTTATCTATTGTTTTATCCGTTGGAAGCTGGGTTTCAAGTCCATTCAAAACCTACTTGGATAGGGTTTCGAGTCCCTTCAAAACCTATTGACAAGGTTTTTGGGTCCCTTTAAAACTTGTTGTAAAGGGTTTCAGGTCCCTTTAAAACTTTTTTCCCCCTCCAATCAAAACAAGACATCATCAAATAAATCCTCATAATTAGAAATACATAATGACTTGACATGTAGTAGAGAATCACTAGGTCCATCAAATTCATCTTAAAATAGGTCTTCACCAAAAGAAATGATATCACCATGTAATTGAGTAGAATACAACATAGAATCATGAATATACATCCTAAAAGGTGTTTCAATTTCATCATCCAAATCACGTGAAGGTAAGTTACTTAAGTATAAATATTCATGGGAGATGTATGATCATAGAAGCTCATGAATAAGTGTTCATAAATGGTATCTAAAAGAGATGGATGTGCAATAAAAAATTCTTATGAAAGAATAAAGAATGCATTATGGAAGCCATTAATGGAAGCTAAGCTATTATATAACCAATTTAAACTAAAGTATGCTAAATGTATGTAAAGTATGAGTGTGAGTGTGAGTGATTTCAACAACATAAGTTTTATGTTGAGAGATGGATCCATTTATCTCCAAATAGTGACCTATTTATAGGAAAGCAAATGAGAAATGGAGGGTTGAGATTGAAAAATCTAATCAATGGTCAAGGATGGAGGAAATATGAGGCATGGATAATGGATTCTCATCAACAGGTGAGAATGAAAGATGAGATTTAATCAAGGGTTCACATTCCTTCCAAACAAGAGCACTTTTGACCTATACAAGAGGTCAAAAGTTAACTTGCACAAGTTACAAGGTAACTTGCACTTGAAGCTAAGTAAGAATATTCCCTTTCTTAAATGATTGGAGGAGAAATAATATTACTTGGAATATTCATGGGCGAGGAAAAGGATATTTGGTAATTAAAACAAAGTTTAATTGTGCAAAAGGGGAGGGAATATTTCATGGGAATATTCCCTTGAAAGTGGGAGGAATTGGATTAATTAGATAATTTCTAATTAAACAAGGTTTAATCATGCAATTAGGGGAATTAGAAGAATGAAGTGATGTTCATTAAATTAAATGATTTAATGAATGAGAAAAAGGTGAAATGAAATTTAATTAAATAACTTAGGGTTATTTAATTAAATGGGAAGAATTAGGGAATTAAATTAAATACTTTGATTTATTTAATTTAATAAGATGAAAGTATAGCGTGAAAGGGGGTGAATTAACTCGATTTGATGAATTAGGTTAATAGATGCAAATGAGGTAATTAATTAAATAGCTAAGCTAATTTAATTAATTAAGTGAAAAGATGATGGGTTTTAGGATGAAGTGATGTTATTTAGCCAATGTGATCCATCGCGGCATTTTCAAGTGTCTATATTTTGCCCCTTTTTGAAGCAATGTACTCGTTGCATTGGTTCAAAGACTAATGCTGTTTTCGATGCTGATTTTGATGATGATGATTATGCATAAACGAATATCGATGATCTCTTAGAGATGTTGATAGCTGAGATAAAGTTGATTGATCTGATTGATTGATTGATACCATGGTGAGGATTCACAACAATGCAAGGATTATGTTGAATAACATGAGGATTGGTAGGGAACGATATATCCCAATGATGTTTGATTTGATAACTTGATCAAGATTTTCTAGCAAGGCTAGGAACAAAGTCTGTTAGATGATTTGATATCGATATGATTGAAAGATGGTTGGTTTCCCCCTTGAGAGATCGATCGGGGAATAAAGTGTTCTGATCGGGCTCACGATAGGTGAAAATCAGACTTATGCTTGAGATGCTTGAGATTTCAGGTTGTTTTTGAATAAAAAAGCTACAATTTTTTAGATGGTTGAGTTGAAGATGATATAGATGCCACAATGTGCCCCAGCGAAAGAGGGATTGTTGGCACGTGCTAGCTCAAATATTGATGCAGAAAAATTTCATGATGTATAGATAGTCATTGGCCATGAGTAGCCTCATGTATATATTGATAGATCACACATATTCGATACTTGGATAGAATTGTTAGTAAATATAGAAGAATAAGAAGAATAAGATGGATGGACTAACCATTGATTTTGAGATTGATTCAAAAAGTCCAACAAGTCCATGATCCACCGAGACTTTATTAGAGATGGTGATGAGAAATGCATGATGATGATTCACTCATATCTTGGGATTGGGATTTTGCATCGTTCCTTATTGTTTGATAAAACACATAGATACAATGCATCAAGGTATTAAAAACTAGGACGACGTTGTATCTAGTGTAATGGAATTTGACTCTGCAAACAGATAGGATAGTTCTTGTTCACATCTTGACATACAGAAACCTCATTGGAATGTAAGTTAGAAGCTTAAAATATATTGGACCAAAGCATATGCAATAGTCAACAATGTACTCCAAACAACCTTCCTACACACAACCAAACAAGTATGCACCAAAATTATTTTATAAGAATACCCACAAGAATAAAAAATGAAAGATAATGATCGATGCCCCTTCCTTTTTCTCTAAATTTTTTTGATATTGATGTCCATCATGGGAAGGATACATCCTAGGAAATGTTGATTAGAGGATTGTTTGATGTTAGATGATGATGAACTTTATGATAAGCCATTGATATAAACCTCACTGATGTATTTACCTATGATATAGAATTTAGATTTTGACACTTAGGTTCTCACTTTATGACTCACTATACTTGCTCTCTATTTGTTTTGCCAAAGATTGAAGGTGGCACTTGATTTATTATGGTTGAAAGCGAAATGGGATAGGTGGTTTTGGGTGTTTTGGAATATTTGAATGTTTTTGGTATTTTTGAAAATGTTTTGAGGCTATTTTTGGTATTTTTGAAAGTTTATTTGAATGTTTTGTTTTTTTTGGTTATTTGAGGCTTTTTAGGGTTTTCCAAGATATTTGATGTTGTTTAGGTCTTTTGAATGTTTTCCAATGTTTTGGGTTTTTTCGAAGATTTCCAATGTTTTGGGATTTTCTAAATTTGAATGTTTAAGGCTTTTCCAATATTTGGATGTTTACGAGTTTTTCGAATATTTGACTGTTTAGGGATTTTTTGAAGTTTGACCAAGAACCTAACCTAAAAGACCTATCCTAAGGGCCTCAAGGGATAATCAAATATAAGTCTTGCCTACATTATACACGAAGAGACCACGTAGTTCGACTGAATCGACTTATTATTAGATGAAGATAAACAATTGAAGGGATGTTGGTTTATTATGAAAAAATCCTAAAGGACTGACCTAGGGTGTCTCGAGGGCACATCAATGATGGCCTTGCCTACATTCATGCTTAGAGATGACGTAGTTCAGCAAGGGAACCACTTTTGGATTTTTGATGTTTTGACCATTTTAGGGATTTTGATATATTTTGGATTTTGACTTTACAACTTTTTGAATGTTTTTGGATTTTAGCTATACAAGATTTGGATGTTTTTGGATTTTTCGGTTATACAAGATTTTGAATGTTTTGGATTTTGATGATATTTTATGAATGTTTTTGGGATTTTTGATGAGATTTTGAGGTAAACAATACCTAGATCATGATGTTGATGTCACATTATGGGGTATAAGACATGGATCAAGAGTTATTTGAAAACAAGAGTGCAATAACCTGCCCCCAGTATTTAGCAATCCTTCATAATGCAATGGATAACCAAGATAATTAATGTATATGTGAAGAGTTTGACAGAGTTTTATCATGCTAAATATGGGATATGGGACTTCTTGAGATAAAATGGTAAAGAGCCTGTCATAATTTTTCCATGAGGATAGTTGAAGTATATGCCGAATCTCTTTCAAGATCAAGATAAAATGGGATATCTGGATGATAGCTGGATTTGGATAGATGGAGGGAACATTGGATTATCATGACAAGGATGAGATGATTTTTTCTGAGAATGATCATATAGATGATTGATTCTACTCATGATGGCTGTTTGACAGGTTTTCATCATGTACCTACCCAAAGCACCACCGTAGTGGTTTTCACTAGAGGATGATTTTTATTTTTTTTGGAAGTTTTACCCTCATGTTGAACCACCTAGTGGAAATGATGTAGAGGCCACTATCAAAACTCTCCAAGGATATCCCACTTGAAGAAGCTTCTTTGCTAGGATACGAGCACTTGAATGCAATATTGAAGAAATCTGATTTGCCTTGTTGGTACTGGAGTTAACCTTGTCTGTGTGCGCACATCACAATATAGTACCTTCAAAATCCTTATGATGAAGAGTAGCTACCAACACATGATCAATGTGAGAATTGGATATCATGAATGGAGTGGACGGTGACATGTATGAAGGAATATGAGATGTATTGGTTGATGGTTTGGAACCTTTGACTCTCCAAACTTGGGAAGATGATCAATGATTGGTGGGAATGGAGGTTTTCATGGAATTGGGACCAACCACTGGATAAAATTTGTTCCTTGCTTGAGAAGCCTTCTTTTGTATTTGAGGACTCTTTTGATAGACATATTTCCCCTTTTGATTTTTCCCCATAGTTTCTTTGACTAATGGATTTTTGGAGGGATGATTTTCTTTATTTTTCTTTGGTATTCATTTGTATTTACTTTGTCCTTTTTTCTTTTCTGCTTAATTTTATTTGATGATCTTCTCCTTGCTTTGATAAGAATCTTTCTTTTTACATTGGTCTCAATCTGTGTATGAGACAATGGGTGAATGCCAATTCATGATACAGTTAGTTGTAGCATTGACAATATTTTCATCATAAGGATTCTTCGTGCCCCATATGTTGATGTTTGTTGTAGAAAAGATTTACCTTGGTGTTGTGAAGGTGTCATCAATACCTAATCCTTTGCCCTGATAATGTATCCTTTGATCCATAGCCACTGAATATGAATTGTCATGAACACATGATATTACTATGGGTTCATGTTGTTTAGGAATATGAATTTTTTTCTCTAGTTATATGACATCATTATCTATTGATGCTGCTTCAAAAGATTTTGATGATGCATAATCACTGTGAGAATCAAGAATCTCGACCGTTGCTTTTTCTTGTGTAGAAATATCAAGAGTGGGAGACTCTTATTTTGGATGAAGAATGTCTATGTGTCCATCAAAAAGAAACATCTCAGGGATGATATCAGGGACATCTTTGGAGTTTAAAATGGTTTGGAAGATGTCTCTTAGCTCTTGATGAAATTCTAGGGATAGGAGTTCTTGATCTTGACTCGATTCAGAGTATCTTTCTTTATCCTCAAGAGGCTCCTCTTGACATGATCCTTGGGTGGATGATATATCATCGGTAAAAGAATCTTCACAACATTTTATGGGTATGGGAGCAATAAGGGATATATTTTTCTTGTTTGGAACTTCTTCAAAATTCCCAATCATTGAGTCATATGTGGGAGAGATATCACAATCTGATATCCACTTGATGTCATTACAGTATAAAATAGTGCTACACTATTGATGGGTTTGGAATTTCTTTAAAATAGTATCTTGATACATGTCTAATTCCTCATGTTGTGATAAATAAATATGTCCCACCGTGGTATCACAAGTATCGTTTACATTTTTTAAGGTTGATGCCTTTCCTAAATATTATTCTTTTGTATTATCTAGCATAGGGTTTGTATAAATTTTCAGATTTTCATTCCTAGATTTTGATCAAACTGAATGTCTCCTTGTTCAATAAGATATTCTATTAGATGCTTGAGTCTAAAAGAATTTTGTGTGTTACATGACCTTTGTATCAGTGAAATTCACAAAAATGATCTTCTCTATAGCTACAAGGTTTGAATGTAGCTCTTGATAGTTTGAGAAATATGAGAGTGTGATAAGATTAGACTGTATCAACCTCTTCAATACATCCTCCATATGTTCCCCTAAGGAAATGAATTTTTGTTTAGGATCACTTTTTGTTCTTTGTTGTCCACGTTGAGTTTTTGTCGCATTGATCATTGGTTGATTGTTTGACAGTGATGTGCATGGTTGTTTTGTATTCATGGTTTGGGTGTTTGTTTTCCTAGGAGAAGTTATGACCACCCTTGCATCAACAACACCATCACTAGTAACATTTTTGTTCTTGGCCCAATAGCGGGGCTTGTCGTTAGAACTAGTGGATGGGCGGTTGTTTCTATACACTTGTGTGTTTCCCTATGAGATTAGGGCTCGATCGATGTTAAGGGATCTAGGGACAAGCTTGTCATAAGAGGTAATGTATTGCATCTTCAATTGGAAGGATAGATCTGGATCAACATTTCTTATGATAATCCCCACTTATTGTTTGTTGGGAATGGTCCACTTGCTCTTACTAGCTTTTTGCCTCCATTGTTGCAAGAAATTGGTGAAGGATTCTCCTTTGTTCTGCTTGAGCATGTATAAATATTCTAATCTCACATCCATGTCAAGATTGAAGGAGAAGTGATCTATGAATTTATCGATGATTTCTTGGAAGGTTTTGATGCCTGGAGGTAATTGTGAAAACCAATCCATGGAAAGACCCGTTAAACTTTGTGGGAAGAGGCGCATTAAATAGGACTCATTGTAGGAAACCTCCATACACATGACATTAAATTCTTTGACATAGTCTACAGGACTTCTTCTCCCTTTGTGTTTATCGAATTTGGGGATTTCAAAGCCGAGAGGAAATGGTACCATTATGATGTTTTGGTCAAATGGACAAGGACATAAATTATGCGTATGGGGCTTCTTTGTCTTGCCCATTCGAAGGTCTTGTATTTCTTTGGATAGTGCCTTAAATTGTGATGCTAGATCATCTTGTGGACTTGGTGGAGGAACATATGTTGGGATGACGACTGAGTTGTATGAAGGATTTTGATATGATAAGGTGTTAAATGGTGTGTATGGTGGTGTGGGATAAGGTGATGATGGTGATTTTGGTGTTGATGTATATGTTCCCAATGTGTTTGGGTTGATGATGTTTTGTTGAGGGTTATAGTATAAGCCTTGTTGTTGTTGTGTGAGTATTTGTTATTATTGGGAATATTGCTAAGCAAGAAATGCTTGTTGTTGGGTTTGTTGTTGTTGTGCTTGTTGTTGTCTGGCTAAGGTAGCTTGTTGGGTTTGTTGTTTTTGTTTTTCTACTAAGGCAACTTGTTGTTGTTGTTGTGTTTCTAAGGCTACTTGTTGTTGTTGTTGTGCTGCTAGGGATTCTTGATGAGCTTGTTGTTGTTGTTGTGTTGCTAAGGCTAATTGTTGGGCTTGATGATGTTGTTGCACTACTAAGGCTTCTTTCTGGGCTTGATGTTGTTGTGTTGCTAAGGCTACTTTCTAGGCTCGATGTTGTTGTTGTGATGCTAAGGTTGCTTCTTCTTGTTGTTGTTGTGCTGCTAAGGTTGCTTATTGTTGTTGTTGTTGGATTTCTTGCTGGTAAGCCTATTGTGCTTGTTGTAAAGCTAAGGCATGTGCTTGCAATATAGGATCAATCAGTGGTTGGGACATTTGCGATAGGTTTTGGGTGTTGATGTTTTGTGCGGGTAGTGGGTTTCCTTGCTTTAACATTCCTTGTAGGATAATGGATTAAGGTGGAGGAATGTAAGTTTGAGGTCCCATTTGATTTTGCATGGTGAAGGGGACCGTGGGAAAATATGAGGATAGTACCATTAGATTTTGAGATGGTAATGACACACTAGGACCTTGAGTCCATTGATTAAAAAGGTTCCCTTGTCCCATGTCTTGAGCATTTCCTTTTTGTATTTGAGGTGGGATCAAGGTATTACCTTGGTTGACGAGATTCGTAACAAAGGTGTTTTGATTTGAGTCGATGATAGATGGGTTTGATGTGGATGGTGGATTGACTTGAGTAGCTTGGGTAACCACTTGTTTTGATGTATCAATGGAGTTGTTGGAACCACTTGTTAAGGTTTGAATTTGTGTGAGAGTGTTAACTTTCCCTTGTTTTCCTACTTGAGGCACTTGGTTCACATTACCTTGTGTAACATTAGGAACACTTGGGGTATTTGTGGTGATGGATGAAGATGGTTACACTCAAAATGTCGAGAGTGTTGTGGTATCATGGAATGTAAGTGGTTTGCCAAATGTTGGTGTCCAACTTGTGTTTTAGGGAAGGTTGGTGATTAATGGAATGGTTGTGTTGTGAATACCCACAATTGTGTTTGTTCCTAGACATGAAGTGAGACCAAGGTTGGTTCCTATCCTAGTTGCAAGACTAGATGTTAATGGTTGACTCGACACAAGGGATGGAGTTGGTTGAATCATAGATGAAGTCAAGCCTTGTGTCAATGATTGTGCAATAAAAGATGGGGAAAATGGAGCCACATTTTCTAAGTCTTGATGTTCCATGATTTCTTCCCTAGTAAGTTCAAATGGATTTTTTGTGATGTCCTCTATCTCATATGGTCCTACTGGAGATGGGGGTTGCTGTGATGGGGTGACTTGACTTCTTGGATCAAATTCTTGAGGGTTGGTATCACTTATGGTAGATGAAACTTTGGTTTTCTCCATGATTATCTTGTGTTGTGATCTTGTTGTTACCATAAATTGTGGGTCACCTATGGGAGAGTTGTGTTGAGATTTATAATGTTTGAGCTCTCTAGTTGACTCAAATCTAGGTAAAAGGGACGCTCTAAGTCTTTTGGGAGAAATTATGATAATGGGAGATGAAAAGGGTGGATGATATGGAAAGTGATCTTTGCAAACATTTTGGGACAACACTTTTGACTTAAAGGTTTGATGTTTGGATGTTTTGATAAAGGATGTTTATGAACTTGAGAATCTTTAGGGTAGACTCATGATGTTTAAGATAAACTAGTTCAAAGATGATAACTAACTTAACCAAATGCATGGAAAAGGATTCATTTCACATAGAAAGTATCCAAGTTAGGGTTTGGTTTGATAGATGTCTAAGTAAAAGAGTGTTAGTGTATTCAATTTTTTTGCAAAGATAGGTGGAGTGAAGGATGAAATATGATGAAGGATGGATGAAATGTTTGACCCAATGTTGACCTAGAGTGAACCTTTATTTTTCAAGACTAAGGTAATGAGAAACATGCTATACCTCTAAAGTGATCAAACCCTAAGGACTCAATGATTTTGGTAAAATAGGACTCAAATGATTTTGGAAATATGACCCAATGATTTGGACTCAATGTTTGCAATGTTTTGCTTGTGTTCAGGGAGTCAAAGTTTGAACATACATCAAGGTGGGGTATTCATTTGATTTAATCTTGGATTAATGAAGTTATTTTTACCACATACACTTGTATTTATTAAGTCCAAACTAAATTTCTATGTCAAAAACATCATTAATTTCATAAATTCCATTTTACAAAAAATGATGAAGTTAGGGGCATAGTTACCTAGGTTAACTCTAGGAAGTATAGATTGAGATATAAACCAAAATACTTAGAAGTCTCTAAGAATAAATTCTTAGGACAAGCATTAATATCAAGGTTTTGTCAAAAGGTATCCATACTTAGAACAAAGGGTTTGAAATTTTGAAAAGACTTTGTTGATGTTTGTTTGCAATGTTTTGGAACCAAACAAAGTATTAAACTAACTCACAAGCATTTACCATCCTAGGTTCAAAAGATACTACTTGTTGAATCCCCACTCAGATTTCTCCAAACACTAAGACAATGTGAAAAGTTAGAGATTTGGCGACACTGGCTCCCCTCCACGACACACACTTCTCTGAACCACCAAATCTCAAAATCCTGAAGATCCTAGGATCCTAAGCATTTTTATGTTTCAACAATGAATAGTACAAATATGGGGCGGCTCCAAAATGTAGATATGAAATTGCTAAGCTAATCTAAATGAGATTTAAACTAAAAAGATTCAAACCCTAGTTCTCTAATTAGCTAAATGGATGCATTATGGAAGCCATTAATGGAAGCTAAGCTATTATGCAACTAATTTAAACTAAAATATGCTAAATGTAGGAAAAGTATGAGTGTGAGTGTGAGTGATTTCAACAACATAAATTTGATGTTGAGAGATGGATCCATTTGTCTCCAAATAGTGACCTATTTATAGGAAAGCAAATGAGAAATGGAGGGTTGAGATTGAAAAAGCTAATCAATGGTCAAGGATGGAGGAAATAGGAGGCATGGATCATGGATTCTCATCAACGGGTGTGAATTCAAGATGATATTTAATCAAGGGTTCTCATTCTTTCCAAAAAATCACACTTTTTACCTATACAAGAGGTCAAAAGTTAACTTGCACAAGAAGTTACAAGGTAACTTGCACTTGAAACTAAGTGAGAATATTCCATTTCTTAAATGATTGGAGGAGAAAGAATATTCTTTGGAATATTCATGGGTGAGGAAAAGGATATTTTTCTAATTAAAACATGTTTTAATTGTGTAAAAGGGGAGGGAATATTACATGGGAATATTCCCTTGCAAGTGGGAGGAATTGGATTAATTAGATAATTGCTAATTAAGCAAGGTTTAATCATGAAATTAGGGGAATTAGAAGAATAAAGTGATGTTCATTAAATTAAATGATTTAATGAATGGGAAAAAGGTGAAATGACATTTAACTAAATAACTTAGGGTTATTTAGTTAAATTGGAAGACTTAGGAAATCAAATTAAATACTTTGATTTATTTAATTTAACAAGTGCTCTGAAAGAGCTAGAGTCCCTGCAAGGGAGCAAAAACGTTGTGTCTGATATTTGAGATTGTTATGGTAATTGTGATAGTAGTTGTTTATAAAATAATGAGTAGTTGTTTGGGAAGTTTGGTAGACAACATGTTGCTATGCTGTCATATTTGATGATGTTGTGTTCAAAAGAAACTTTTAAGTATGGGAATTTTCAAGATAGATATTTTCAAAAAAATCTAGCGATTTAATATATCCACCTATGGTAGTTAGAATCCAAAGTTATCACTTGCAAATCATGGTGTGGAATTTATCATGATTAATAAATTGCTATAATATTCCATACATAAGTATATACATATATAGACAAATATAGTTAAATACATGGGTAGATTTTTATATATTCTAAAGAAATTGATATATATATATGCACATATATACATACATTTGTATTTAGATACATATAAAGACATATATACATGTATAGATACATAGATAGAAACATATAGAGATCTTTACATGTTATAAAGAAAAGACATTGCTCAATTTTAAACAAATAGATTAGAATAGAGAAATTGCATGGAAGGTAATTGGACATATTAATGGGAATAGAAACTATTACATAATATAATGTAAGGTGGGGGTAGAAAGAAGAAGCTCATTATGAATTTGTTCAAAACATAGGGGAAGGGACAAATGTAAATTTTGTTGTTGTAGATTTAAACTATCCATATTTCATTTAGTATGTCTTGATTGATTTTTTATAATTTTTCTAAGTTTTATGTCTTTATTAGCCATGTTTAAGCCTGTACATGACAAATAATTTATGATCTATAAACATTTGAAGATATGGCAATTATTTATCCTTTGAAGTACTTGGGAGAGATACAACTTCCATGGTTCTTTATTTCCATTGCACCATGTATGATATGTAAAGATGTGTACGAGGTATCAATTTTTTTATGTAGGATGTCGATCATAGCACTTGTATTTATATGTTTGCATACGTAGAGAATATACGTGTGCATACATACATATACATGCATGCATACATATGTAGATACATATATAGATGAAGAAATAGGAGACAATAGACAAATCAAGTAATAGGTAGTTGGGCATATTGATGACAAAAGGAAATATTGAGAACATTTGATCAAGGAGCAAGGGAAGACACATAACCTATTATAGGATGCACCTGAAAATGAGAATGTCATAATCAATTTTTCCATAGCATAAGCCAATGATCAGATATAAGTTTTGTTAGTATAGATCTTGCCTATGCATTTTTCATTTGTGAAGCCTAATTGGTCATTTTGAATTTGTCTTTTCAATGTATATGTTGAGTAGGGAGATGTTGGGGTTAGATGTATGATTCATTTTGTAAGATCTATGTCTTGATTAGCCATATTTAACTATTTAGTTAATAAATAATTAACAATAAATACTTTTTTCTCCTCAAATTAAGCATAAACTATATAAATTTGATTGGAAAATTGTTCTAAACATTTGAAAAAATTATTTGCAAATTACTAATACTATTTTTTTCTGGAAAATAGACACTAACTTTAATACGCATTTTAAAAATAAATTAATGATTGCATATTAGTTTTGAAAATAAGAAGTAGAAAACATTAATTAAGAATCTTTTTCACAATAAACTAGAAGTCAATTCATTTTCGACCATAGTCCAAGACTCATAAGGGCAAGGTGAGAGCATATGACGATTTCATACTCCTATATATAATTAGATTCAGTAATCCTAATTATTATTCCATTCATATTCAAATTTATTTCTTACCACAATAATAATTGGACCAATTAGTGTAATGAAATAAATGCTTACATTTTTAACTATTCAATTAAAGTTTGAATATTCATCAAAAAGAATTTCCAATGAATTACAAAAAGTCTAATATACAAAATCCAATTCCATTAGATAATGGCCTTCTTCACGATAGGACTCATGAACCCAAAATTCTTGACATAAAACAACAAATGGGTGCGTAAGTGATTAGGAGCGTATCCGCCATTTTCCAAGGGAACAAACCCAAGAACAATCCATTGCAGCACCATCTATTTCTTGGATAAACTTGAAAATTGAAAAGGAATTCATAAAAGAATACTTTGCTACAGAATTAAACTTCACACCATAAGCCATAATGACGATTGCACTACACTCTTCTTGCAAGAAATGAAAAATCTGCAAATGTATTGCTTAAAACGTCATTCATCATTAGGAAGAGTGCATGTGAAGATGAAAATATTATCAATTTAATAAAATTAGAAATAGTTTCGTGGATTAAAATTCAAGTTGTTAGGGTTCTTTATTTGTAACTTGTAATTAATCAATGCTTCTTTTGAATTTTAAAATATGAATGTAACATCTAATCTATTTTAGATATTTTTTTGTCACTAATGCCAATACTTTGGAAGGGAAAATATATATATTTTTTTAAATAACTACTTTTGTAAAATTTCGTAACTTAAATATTATATTTATGTTTGGAATGCTAATACTAAATTCTTGAAAGTTTCTTTTGTAAAATAAATTAATCTAACTATTTTAAACACACCAGGTTTTTTTTACAAATATATTAGTTTGCAAATATAATTTAAATTTTTTATTATTTCTCTCTTTTTTTTTTTAATAAAGTAAATTAATGCACTCAGGTATTTCGAACATTTGGAAATTCACTGTTACAAATATAATTTAACCAATATCAAATTCTGTATAAAATATGCTTCAAAAGTAAATATAAATTTTGCTAATTGTAATTTATGTTTTTAAGAATTTAAAGTATTCTTATAGAACTCTTTGGAATGCTTCATTCCATAGTCGCACTACAGTAAACATATATTTTATCATTTCAAGGTCGGGACATTTTCCAATTACTTAGACTTTATTTTCATTTTCATATAATAAATTCAAGTGCACTTGCTTTGCATGTGTGCGAGGGAAATATTAATTCTATTCTTAACCATGAGCAGTATATTATCATGTCAAGTCTTTATGAAGACATAACGAAAAATGCTTAAAGAGAGAAATAAGATAGATGATAGATGACTATAACAAAATGTGATGGTGGACTGTGTCCCCAAGAAGAGTGCATTTCCAAAAGATGAGTATATCAACAAACCCATCAAATATTTCCAATGGCAAAGCTACTTACAATTATTATTATTAAAAAAATCAAGAGATTAAGAAAAGAAGGAGAAAAATACCACTAGCCGGAATGAAAATGAAGTGAAATAAACTTTGTATGAACACAAAGTATTTGTATCAAAACCAGAATAAATATACTTGACTAAGTAGCATGTATAAGAAATATGATATCTAATAGATTACAATGAATAATGGAATGTATAATTTATGGGAACCCAAATAGTTTTATGTACATATAATCAGTCGACTTGATGTATGTGGGAATGATAATTTCATTGTAATTATACCTGCATGGATATCAACCGCCATCAACTAAACCTACTTATCAAATTTTAATGGTATAGGTAACTGCATGGAGAGATTAAAAATAGCAATTGGGTTACAAAGGTAATTGTTGAAAGTATAAAACATGTAAATACTAGAAAAAGAAATCGTTTAAATTAGGAAAGAGTCAAAATGGGAAAATAGTTACAAATATGCTTTTGAATGTTTTTGAGGGGTAAGCAAGGACATGAGCTTGATACCTAATTGCATAGATGGGGAGTGCACTTTATTCCATCGGATGCTTTGTTAGTTGTCAGCGGCAAAGAAGCAAACATTGATGAATTATGGTGTTTAGTCTGCAACTCAAGAGGAGACAGTGAGTCGTAAAGGCAGTGAAAGAGGGAAAACAAAAGAAAAAGTAGAGCACAACAGTCAATTATGTTAAAAATTATAAATAACTTGTTTCTCATTTTCAACCTGATAGAAATTATCCCTTCCAAGAGACATAGTTTTTATGTTGATCAGTTTTCATGAGAAAATGAATAAAAAATGCAAAAAATGAGTATGAACAAGATATGGGAACTTACGAATCACTCGTTTTTGGCTTTGAACATGATATATATAAACCTTTTCAGAAGACATGGATTTTATAGAGATATGAAGCTACAATCAGGTCTTTCTTTATTTTGAAGCTGGTAGACATAGCTCTTGTCAATAGACAAAGATGTTTGCCTCATCAAACAATCTGAGCAAGTGAATAAACCAAACCAAAATGACAGTGCAACAGTTTTTTCCAAGTTAGCGTGTTCTGAGAGCAAGTGCAAGGAAATTCATAAAAATTGCAACTCTTTGAAGTTTATAGCACAAGCCATTAACGAGAGTTGCATTACAGTCTATTGACATTAAACAAAATTGAAACATTATATATGCATAGGTTTGTTATTAGAATTCTATTCATGCAAAGAAAGAGCAAGTGCGAGAGGACAACCATATCAAAAAATATTAGAAGCCATGGAACATTTCCAATATTAACCAAAACATTCCATCCTAGCATAATCATTTTGTGATATATTTAGTAATTATGATAGGGAACCTATCTATTGGAAATATTTCACGTGTTTTCATTTTTTGGTATAGTTATATCCTCACACATACTCTAACTGGGGATACATGGGGATACTAAGATGAATTTCTCGCCTACCTTGTTTGTTCATTTACCTAGATTGTTTGATGAGGCAGAGATTTGTGTCTGTTGAGAGAGTTTACATTTACCATGTTGAAAGCAACAAAGGTGACATTTGTAAGCTCGTATATCTTTTACACTTTCATTTTGGAATTGTTTACTGAACAAGTTAGATTGTTTGATGAGAGTGAAATCATTACCATTTTGAAAATGTTTATGTCTGGTCTTCTGGTATTGAAGAATGAAGCATTTTTAAGTTGTTACAGCATTTTCAATTCCATGCCATGTTTTGTTGCATCTTTTCTTTTTATGAGATAGTGCTTATTGTTTAGTATTTGTGAGTGGATTTAGGCTTGTAATCTATCGTGATGGAAGCGAGAAAGGTGGAATTTGTAAGTTACTCTATCTTTTATGCTTTGATTTTTTCATTTGTCGGTTGGTTTGCTTGGAATGTCCGATGATGATGAAATCAATGCCTTTTGATAGGGTCTATGTGTGAAATTTTGGAATTGAAAAAACAAAGCCTTAGTGATTTCCTATATATACATTGACATTAATGAGAGTTGCATGATCTTGCTATTGACTGAGGGTCTATGGGGAAAGTGCACATAGTAGAAATTAACTATAAGATCCAGAGATGCATTTTCTCAAGTTGTTTGATGAGACTGGAATTTGTATCTATTGGGAGGGTTTTCATCTATGTTGTTGGAACCAAGAAAGATGACGTTTGTAAGTTACTCTATGTTTTATGCTTTATTTTTTCGTTTGTCTGCTGCTCAATACAAATGTGTACAAAACTACAAAATGACACTATAAAATACATATGATCTTACAAACCCCTTGTTTGTCGATCCCAATACAATAGACATAGACCCTATCAACATACACAAAGTTAATCATTTTACACCTAGTAATTTTCCAATTACTTGGACGTAATTTTGTTTTTTTCCAAATAAATTCAAGTGCAACCGTAGTGCATGCATTCTAAGGAAATATTACTTCCATTCTTAATCATGGAAAACACATTATCATGCTAAATTGTTCATGAGATTTGGAATTAGAAAATGAGGCGTTTGTAAGTTCTTATATCTTTTACAGTGTCATTTTATAGGTTTTAGCATCTTTGCATTTTATGGTTACTTTGTACTATGTGCACTCATGCATTGCAATTGCAGTTGAATTTATTAAACAACAATGAAAATTAGATCCAAGTAATTGGAAAATATTTGGGTATAAAATCATTGTATCCATGTGGTGTTGTTTGCAGTTTGTGTGTAAATGTCTATTTTCACTATTCTTTATGGGTTAGTGTCTATTGTCAAGTTAAATACTTAGTTGCACTTCAATTTATTCGATCAAGATGAGAATAGTTCATAATTTAAACATTTCCTGGGTTTGAAGTTTTAATTCTGTTGAGCTAAGTATTATTTTTGTTGTAGAAACAATAGGAAGGAACTCATAAAATGCAAAGATGCTAAAAAATATAGAATGACAGTGTAAATGATAGAGGAACTTATAGGTAGGTTGGTATTTAGTTCCAGTACAATGAACATAAACCCTACAAGAAGACAAAGACTCAACTTACACTAAATATTGTAAGCAGATGAATAATCAATGCAAAAAACAATAATGTAATAGATATAACAACTTACAAATTCTTGGTATATTGCTTAGACTATGAAAGACATAAGTTTTCTCAAGAGACACAGGTCATGTTGTCCTATAATAGTTAAAGAAAGTGAATAAACAATTTAAACCATCCTTTTCTCTAGAGGCTAAAAACTTAACACTATAAACCATTAATTATGCCTATAGCTAGTGACGTTCGTAGTGAGGCAATGATAGACACTGTTGAGTGCAAAAAATCACAAATAATAGACATTAATCCCTACTTACGACTATTTTTTTACTGGCTATTAGTATGACATAGATAAATTCTAGTCACATAAATAGTTTCCATTCCCATGTAAGACCTTGGTGAAGCGAATAAACAATGCAAAAATTGTTTTCTCACTGTTCATAAAGTTGGCATAAATTGGCTCAGTGCGTAAGACTTTATTTTCATGAAAGAATCAAGACAAGTGGATAAACAATCGAAATGAAAAAAAAAATTGTATATATATATTGTGATATTGAAATTCGACACAAGAGAAGAAATACATAATACAAAGCCATGAGTAGAGCAACAAAATTGAACATAGATGAACTTACAGATGCATCAACCCTCTCTTCCAAAGCAGCACACATAGGCCTTGTCAAAAGACATGGATTATGCTTATGTCATAAAATATTAGCAAGTGAAAAAACATAGCAAAAAATGATGATTTAAAACATGTAACAACCTACAAAGGCATGTTCTTTGCTCTCTACTATCATAGAAATAAAGCATTTGAATAGTGGCAGATTTTTCCATCGTCAAATTATTTGTCCCTATTTTTGTAATATCGTCACTCACTTCTATTTTTTTGGTCCTTTTTTTCATTTTCCTAATTCTAACATATTCAACATTGTAAAAGGTGTAGGAACTTACATTTGCCTCATGGTTCATTTGCAATACTGTAGGCATAAAATCGTGTGAATAGAAACAAAATTTATTAGCCTTAAACAATATGAGGAAATGAGTGCACAAGCAAAGGAAATAACAATGTAATTGACATTGGAACTTACTATAGACATCCAAATTTGATCACTTCCATATGATCAAAATCCTCTACTCCATTCATCTATTTTATTAATAGTGATTAAATAATTTATTTAATCATTATTTCATTTTTTGCCTAAGGTTCTTAAAGTATTTAATTAAATAAATTAAATACTTTACCTTATCCCTTTTCCTCTCTAAATTAAATAAATAAGACAATTTGTTTAATTTAGTCATTTAACCCATTTGGATTAAAATCAATTTTAATTCCTCTTTTCTCTCTCCTTGTCACATTCTCCATAACCCCCTTTTAATCTAGATTAAATTAATTAATCTGTTATTGAGATGTGCACCACTTAATCAAGATTAAGTGTCACATCCTCCATAATCTCCCACTTGCCTCTAATCTCTCATTAATTATCCTAATCTTGTGTTTGCACAACCTTAATCAGAATCATTAGCCATATTTGGCTTACCTTTTCTGGTCAACCTTCTCACTTACCCTTTTTAGCCTGGACTCCTTTCCCCATGTGAATTTTTAATTCACATTTATTTAACCAAGGTTCCTCTCTTCCCCATGTGAATTTTTAATTCACATTTTATTCTTCCAAGGTTTACCCTATCCCCATGCAAATGTGACATGTCATTTTACATGTGCCCAAGGCTTCTAGAACCTTGGACTTGTCACATCACCCACATGTGACAAATCTCCATCTTTTTGGAGACCTCCTTTTAATCAATAAACTCTCCAATGAATGTAAATTTTTATTTTTCCCACACACTTCCCCTTTTCCCATGGAGATTTTTGAGGAATTCTAAAATCCCTCAAAAGTCTTTTTCATCCTCATTTGGGGACAAGAAGTTCCTTTTTGAGGAAATCTTCTCATCCCCCAAGGTACCTCAAAGGTACTTGTCCTTCATCCATCTCATGTCCTTCTCTTCCACCTCTTGTCCTTCTCCTCCACCTCATTTCCACATCACTCCACCCTTGGACATCTCACCTTCCACATGTCAAGATGTGAGGGCTTGTGAGTCCTCAACTCACCATAGCCCTTCATCTTGATCTTTGTTGGATCAATCTCAACTATTGAATTCTCTAGAGAATTCCAATTAGCCTATAAATACCCCCACATTTCCCTCATTTTGGGAGATCAAGTCTTTTGCAACAAAACTCTTACAAATTTGCCATTCAAGCTCTCATCTATCATAAGCATTTAGCATCACCTTGCATCTTGCATCCACTTCACTTCATTGCCATCCAAAGAGCACACAAGACTTCAAAAATCAAAGGCCAACCAAGGAAGCAACAATATGAAGGTATAAGAAGCATTCCATTTGTTTTTATCTTGCTTTCATATTGTCCATTTTTTTAGGCTAATCGTTGAGGTGCCCTTTTATCTTGTTACTTATTCTCATTGCATTAATAAGTTTTTATCTAGCATCTCACATTAGAAGTAGCATTTTATTAGGATCACATTTTTGGCACGCCTGGTGGGACCCACAAAGGGGTCTCTTTCTTTTACATTTTTTGTTGTTAGCTTGTTTGCAAATTCAGGTCGTAGAGGGGCGAACTTGCCCTCTCGGATGCTGCAAAGGGGCAAACTTGCCCTCCTGGATGCTGCAGAAGGGAAAACTTGCCCTCTCGGACACTGCAGAGGGGTGAACTTGCCCTCCCGGACGTTGTAGAAGGGCGAACTTGCCCTCCCAGATGCTGCAGAGGGGTGAACTTTCCCTCCCGGACGCTGCAGAAGGGCGAAATTGCCCTCTCGGACGCTGCAGAAGGGCAAAATTGCCCTCCCGAATGTTGCATAGGGGTGAACTTTCCCTCCCGGATGCTGCAGAGGGGCGGACTTGCCCTTGTTGTTCAATGTTTCTGACTATTTTTTGCAAAAGTGCGAACACGCCCTCCTAGTTCAACGTTTTTCACTGCAGAGGGGTGGATTTGCCCTTAACATCACATTCGAGAAGGTAAAAAAGTGGCATTTTAGCTTCATTTTTGTCTCTTTCTTTTGTTGTTTTGTGTTCTAATCCACTAATCCTATTTGTTGGTGAGTGAAGTCAGATTTGCTGCAAATCACAAAAGGGCAAAAGATAAACAACTAACATTTGCTTTCAGGGCCTTTGTTTTATTCTTTGAAAATATTTTCTTGCTGCTTTATCTATTTACTTAGTATAATTAGGGGAAAGTAAATTGGCTGCTTGTTGTGTTTGTTTTATTTGTATTACCTTAAGGGGACATTAATTCATTCTCATCTTCTCCCTTTGCACTTTTGTGCGGATCCGAAGGGGGTAGTTGGAAACGGTTAGTGTTTTCTTCTTAGAGGGACCTGCTTGGGGATTTCATCACCCCAAGAGATGATCCCAACCACGTGTACCGGCGGGGTATATAAAGGGAGGATAGCTAAAGTTGTACCTCAATCCAGTTGTGTCATAATTAGCGAAGCGTTGAAGCTAGGGTGATAAGATAAACGTGAAGAGTTGGTCCGAGCCTTTCAGTATCTCGCTGGGGTTCCCGATTCATGCTTGTGACGGACTGGTGTTCACGGTTTGTGTCTCACGTACCAAGCGTATATCGAGGACTTCTTAGAAACTTTGTTCATCCTAGAGTAAGACCTTTGCTAGCCATACCCCTTAAAACACTAATCATAGGATTGTGCTTGTTCAAAGTGTCTTTCTGTGAAGAACCAGTGAATTTTGATAAGTCAAACTATCATTGAATCATTTTAAGTCCTTGCCAAAATCCCTCATCCAAACCAAGTTGCATTTTCCACTACAGAGGGGCAAACTTGCCCCACTGTTTCAGCATTTTCCACTGCAGAGACTTGCCCCACTATTTCAGCAGTTTTATTGCAGAGGGGCGAACTTGCCCCCCTTTTTCAGCATTTTTTCTACAGAAGTGCGGATACGCCCCTGCTGTTCAACGTTTCTAACAATTTTATTGCAGAAGTGCGGATACGCCCCTGCTGTTCAACGTTTCTAACAGTTTTACTACAGAAGTGCGGATACACCCCGCTGAACGGACAGTTTCATCCATTTGACCATTTTAAACCTCCGTTCAAACCCCCAAAGCCTCCATTTGACCATTTGATCATCCTAAACATTCATCTAACCATTCCAAGCATCCATTTTGACCATTCCAAACCTCCATTTAACCTTTCTAAAACATCAATTTACCACATTCACATTGATCATTCCACCATTTGGGATACCCATCTTATCATGTGACCTAAACATCTTCAACAACACACCTTCCATTTGCATTCATCATCATCTCTCAACACCAAATTCCTTAAACCTTGTTTTAGGAGTTATCTCCCAAATTGACCAAGGCATTAAGTTTGATCATTATCCTACATATAAATCCTTGTCTTCAACCTAATCAATCCGCTTCTATCTTGAGGCGGATTTGTGTTGTAAGTCAACGTCATTGGCCCAAATCAATCCCCTTCCATCTCAAGGTGGATTCGGTGTCGTGATCATCGATTTAGCTAGCTCAAATTGATCAACCAACACCATAAGTCACTTAGGGTGATTTCCAAATCAGGTTTTAGGATCCCCTCCAATCAAATCTAATCATCGTCCAAATCATCATTTGATCCAATCAAACCCAATCATCAATCCAAATCATCATTTGATCCAATCAAATCCAATCCTCATCCAAATCATCAAATTGATACATCATCATTTGATCCAATCAAATCAATCTAAATCCAAATCATCCAATTGATATATCATCAATTGATCCAATCAAATCAATCCAAATCCAAAGCATCCAATTGATACATCATCAATTGATCCAATCCAATCTTTATCCAAATCATCAAATTGATACATCATCAATTGATCCATCAACCAATCCTTATCCAATCATCAAATTAATTGATACATCATCAATTGATCCATCATCCAATCCCAATCTGAGCTTTCATCCAATCCCCATATGAGCTTCCAATACATCCTAGTTTTCTATCCATCATCTATTCTTTCCTTCTAATCTATATCCATCATGAATCTTTATCCCCCTCTCAGACGACCAATAATAGTAGTCAAGGGGAATCCTAACTCCTTTGATGATGATAACGAAAATCTTGTTGATCATGAAGATTGTTATATATATTCCCTTGGTGCTATCATTTCTAGCAAGCTCTCTCCAATTGCCTCCCAAAATCCCACTACTTCTTCAAACTATCCCACCATGCCTTCATCCACATCTAATAACGGTTCTTATGCTACCCTTGACAAGGGATATCCAACATCCTCACCATCGACATATTCATCATGTCCTCCCTTTCAAACTCTATCCTATCCAACATCCACATCCTCTTATCCTCATCATCATCAACAATCCCAATACCTCTACCTTAATCCCACATCCCAATCTTCTCATCCTAATCCAACACTCACACATTCCTATCACAATCCCCCATACCAATATTCCTCCTATCCTAATCCACCATCTCAACCCTCTCATCCTAATCTACCATCCATATACTCATATGCCAACCCACCATACATGTCCTCCTATGATGGTTCACCACCTCAATCTTCCTATTCTAATCCAACATCCACACCTTCCTATCACAATCCCCCATCCCAATACCCTTACATTAATTCCGCATCCCCCCATTCTAATCCTTCATCCACATCTTCATGCTATCACTCACCATCCCCATCTTCCCAAACTAATCCAACATCCACATCCTCCTATGTCACTCTCCCTTTTCCCGCATTATATCTTAATCCTCCATCTCCTCCAACCACTCCAAGTTCCCCATCTAGTCCCATCCACTCTCCTAATCATAATCCTCCATATCCTCCTAGTTTTACATCTAATCCTCATCCACACATCCACTCATATAATCCTCCAATTCTTAATCCTAATCCTCCATCTCTTCCTAGTCCTACATCCAATCCCTTCCACTCCTCTAATCATAATCCTCCATCTCCTCCTAGTCCTCCATCCGTTCCCATCCCCACATCTAATCCTTATCCACAAATCCCTATTCCTCCATCCAATCCCATCCCTTCATCTAATCCTAATCCTCCATCTCCTCCTAGTACTCCATCCAATCACATCCCCATGTCTAATCCTAATCCACAAATCCCTAATCCTAATCCTCCATCCATCCTTGATCCTCCGTCCATTCCCATCACTCTACCTAATCCTACATCTCTTCTAAATGTTGCCCAAGGACTCATGCAAGAAGAGACATCATGCCCTCTGACTCTATCATGTACTGTCACTAGTGATGAGGCCCTCCTCTATCCTACACCTATACCTCCCATCACCATTCCTGACACCGTCCAAACAATTGAGCCACTCAAACCCACTGAATCCATTCAATCCCCATCTTCTACTACTAGATCCACCCAATCCATTGAAGACATCCAATCCTCTCCTCCTAGACCTACTATTCACAAACTCCAATCCCATGAACTTCATGAATCCTCCATCCTCCTATCTCCCCCAATTGAGGAGTCCCTCCAACACTCTTCCATCATCATACATCCCACACAAGATGAGTCATGCCAAGAGCTTGATCCAAAGCATACAAGCATATCCCCTCCTCCAAATCAAGATCACTCCATCCCATCTACTCCATCTAAAGAACATAGTCTTCCTTCCATTTCATCTCATGATCCATATCCTCAACCAAGTCATGATCCTATCCTCCCATCCACCCCATCTCAAGATCATATTCTCTCCTCCACTCCATCCCATGATCCCCTTTGCCTTCAAGATCCAATCACTCCATCTCATGAGCCCTCATCATCAATTGCCATAAATCTAGATCCCATTGTACTCCCTAATTCCTCTTATGATCCCTTATCACTCATTCCTCTTGATGTTGCTATCCCCTCATCTCCACCGCATGATCCTTCATCACCATCTAGTCTTACCATCCCAATGCCACTTTTGTATCACCTTGGTAACATTACATGCGTCCATGGTGGTCTTCTTGCAGAAGCAAAACAACGTCTATGCACCACCTTTCCTCCTCCACCTGCTAACACACTCTCATCATGTTTCCAAAAGAATAAGCATCCTACCATAGATCATATGCTTGAGAACATGAACTATCAAGGAAAAGGCTTAGGCCTTCATGAGCAAGGTATTTTAGAACCCATTCAAGTCAAAGAACATCCAAGCACACATGGTCTTGGATATGTCTCCCAAAACTCGCACTCTAAAGATGTTGGTACAACCTTCGTACATCCTAAACTATCCTCTTCTAAAGGAACAAGAGGTACTTCCCATCTTTCTACCAAGACATATGCTGCCATCCCCCCTCCTCCATCATACTACCTAAAAACAACCATCCATCTTCCTCCCTCATCCTCTCAATCCATTTTGGGTCCTTATGTCCCTCCATCCATCATTGCTCATCCTTCATCTACTATGGTTTCTTATATCCCTCCATCAAGCCCCACACATCCTCCATATACATGGTCTATTTTGGATTCTTATATCCCAAAATCACCCCCTCCATCTTATCCTATTCATCCTTTCATTCATCCACTCCCTCTCCCTCATACACAACATAAAAATCCTACCTTCATAACTCCTAATCAGGATCAACAAGGGCACATTCCTACACATTATCCATCCACACTTCCTCATCAAATGCCTACCTCTATCACTCCATCCACACATCATCCATCTCCTCGCACCCATCCCATTGCTACTAAAAGAACTTTGGATGCCAAAGCAACAATACATAAATCCAAACATCCACATGAATCTAAAGTTCCTCATGTCCCCTTCAAAAGACATGTTGAAGAAAATAAAAATCAAGTCCAAAATCCAAATCAATCCAAAAGGCCACAATAGCCCATCAAAGCAACACTCAAAACCATGTGGATCCCAAAGAAAAAATGTACCATACCTTCAAATGAAACATCCATAATGACATCCAAAGTTGTTATTCCCCCACAAAATCATTTACATCCTCCATCTCCTAAATCTATTTTGGGTCCCTACATCCCAAAATTCACTATCCCAATGCCTCCATTATCGCCACACTCTCCACCCATTCATCCACCTATCTTTTTGCATCCACCATCACATGTGCCAATGTTGGTCCTGAACACCTTCCCCCATCACACATCCACTCCATTGTTCCATCCATACACTTTCCAAAATCCCATCCACTATCCCCTCTATCTCCCCCATCAAATTCCTTTAATCCATCCTCTTGCATAAACCATCCAGTCTAATAAGGTTGTACCAACATCTGAATAGTCACTTCAAACATGGGCTCTTATTACCTCATATGGAACTTGATGCATGAGTCATTCATCCCTATCCTTATCAACTATCCTCTAAAATATGCATATCCATATCCCTATCTTTATCCATCTTCGTCCACATCCTAGTCCAAAAAATCAGCAAAAAAATCAAAAAAAGAGAAAAAAATCAGAAAAATATAAAAAAAAAGAAGAAGAAAATCATTCGTCCAATGGTGAAAACTTGGCAAACAAGTGCCTTGGATTAGTACCATGATGAAAACTTGGCAAATAGGCATCATGTGTAAATCCCCCATCTAGTCTCCTTCCACGATTAGGGGCAACATCCCCTTACGCATTCCTTTCCTCCATCTCCTACATCTACCTATCTTCCACATCTTACCCACCATCGTTCGCATCCTATCCAATCCCTCCATCTTCCTTGTGATCTTGATAAAGATAGGGGAAAACCTATATACATGCATTGGACATCTCTTGGCATATCTTCCCCTCATCCATACACTATCATATTCCTTCCACACATCTTGCTATCCCTCTTGCCTCGTCATGCATGACACATCTAGAGTGGGGGAATCTCGTTATTTGCAATGAAGTCCTTGGCGACATCGTCCATCCATCCCTCCAAGTAATCCTTTCCATCTCTCCATCCTGCCCATCCTAACCTCCCCCTCCATTTATCCATCTACCAAATCCTTATCTTCCTATACTCCCAGCCTACTACAATCCATATCCATTCGCTCCTTTATTTCCCCATCCTTCTATCTTCCTTCCCTCTTGCCTCATCACACATGACACATCTAGAGTGGGAGCATCTCCTTCTTTGTGTCTTAGTCCTTGAGACATTGTACATCCATTCCTTAGGGAATCCTCTGCATCTCCCCATCCTACCCATCCTTCCCCCCCCCATCCATTTATCCATACAATAATCCCTACCATCTCCCAATCCTTATTTCCATATACTCTCATCCTCTCATCATCCCATCCATTTATCCATCCAATAATCCCTACCATCTCCCAATCCTTATCTTCCTATCCTCGCATCTTTCTATCTCCCCATCTTTATCCATCCATCCATTTCCTTCTATCTCATCATCCCTTGTCATTGGTATCTAGCTATCGGCTACCCCCATGAAATCCAATGCCATGCTATCTCACTATCATCATTCCTATCTATTTCTCACATCTTTACAATATCCTCTCAATCTTCATCTCATCTATCCATTTATCCTAGCATCTTCTTATCCATCCATCCATTTCCCTCTATTATCCCTTGTCATTTGTATCTAGCTATCGGCTACCCGCATGCAACCCAATGCCATTCATATCGTAATTCATCCCTCCTATCTATTTACCACATCTTTCTCACATCTTCATCACTCATCTATCCATCGTCTCACCTTTCAACTTCATATTCTAATGATCTAAAAATAACCAATCCCATCCCTGAGCTTCACATCCTACACATATCAACCATCGTCCTATCCAATCCTGCAAGTCTATCTTGTCTCATCATATCGACTCCATCCTTTTTTCCATTTATCTTCGTCATTTCATCATTCCTTATCTGTTGTTTGTCTTTGGCCTAGTGTCAAACTACATTGCCCCCGCACTTTCACGTAGGCAAGGTCAATCATTTGATTCGCCCCCGAGGCTCTGTCTTTTGTCTGTCTTGTCATCTTCCATCATTTGTCTTTGGCCTTGTGTCGAACTACGTTGCCCCTGCGCTTTCATGTAGGCAAGGTCAATCATTTGATCCGCCCCCGGGGTTCTGCCTTTTGTCTATCTTGTCCTCTTCCATATTCTTTCTTTGGCCTTGTGTCGAACTACGCTTTTACGTAGGCAAGGTCCATCATTTGATTGGCCCCCTGGAAGTTTTTTTCCATTTGGTCTTTGTCATCCATCGAGGTCTTCATTTTCCTCTTTCCGCTTTTACCATGGTCTTTTCCTGAACTATGAGGGCTCTGTGCTTTCATGTAGGAAAGGTTGATCTTTGATCAACCCTTGAGCCCCTAGGTCTTTAGGGTGTGTCTATTTTGTCAAATCATCATTTTATCCTCTTGTCACCTTATGTCTCATCGTCTTGTCATGTCGTCAAGAATGTCCCTATCCTAGCTGGTGCTTACAAACAACGGTCATCTGTATCACAAGATCCAATCGGTTTCTTGTATCCTACGTCATATCGATCTTTTAAGTTCTATCCATCATTGATCTCAACAAGATGTATCCTTCCTAACAGACCTCATCAACCCCATCCATCATCTTGATCCTATGGCAAAGGACATTTGAAATTGATTGTGATCTTTTGATGCTTTTCGCTTTTGTTTATCATTTGAGCTCCCTATCATCACTTGTCAAAGTCACCTTGATCCATCATATCACGGTGTGCTTTGAATAGTCCACATAGGGGCATATCTTCCTCATTTCTTTGTTTATGTCTTCTTGGTTGTCCCACGTAGTACCCACCAAGATCCTTGTAGTCTTGTGTTACGTTGGGGCATCCTTTTGTGCTTGTGGTTATTCCAATACCTGGCCCGACCAAAGTCATCGTGACTTTGGGGTGTTGGAATAGCCTTCTTGTTTGTTGTGCTTGTTTTATGCATTAGACACTAATTCGTCTTGGTTTACATACCCTGACGCCCAGTGTTTTATGCTATAGCAAAAATCAGTGCTCTAAGGATGGAAAATTGCATTCATGTCGCATTTCATCTTATTGCATCTTCCCCCTTCATCCAATTCTTCTTCCTACTCCTGCCACTTTCTTTTTTCCTTCTTCTCTCTCTTTCTTTCTCTCATTTTTTTCCTCTTCCCCCTCCCTCTTTCCTCCCGCCCTCGACCTGCAGTGGGGTGAACCCGCCCACGGACTGTCGGGGTGGACTGTCCCTCAGCTTGTAGTGGGGCGAACCCACCCCTGTAGCGGGGCAAACCCACCCTCAGCCTGCAGCAGGCGTAGACCTACCCCTGCAGCGGGGCGGATCCATCCGCAGACTATCAGGGCGGGCCCGCCCCGACCTGCAGTGGGGTGGACCCCCACTGTGATGGGGCAAACCCACGTTACCGGGCTGGGCAGCGCCCTCGCCGCGCCGTCGGGCGACATTTCCTAGGCGGCCTCGCTGACCCGGAGTGGCATCGCCACTGCTGGCCATGGGTGGTGCCGCCCGTGGTCGGCGGCGCCTAGCTGGTCGGCGCTGGCTGCGGGGTGGACATACGCGGGTCGGCGAACGCCAGCGAGCCCGCCCCCGACAGCCGATCAGGCGAACCGCCCGGCGAGGCGACAAGAGTTAGGGGCTTATTAAGCCCAGATGGTGAATTTCCTTTTCCTCAAAAATTCCTTTTTTTTCAAATTTTTAACATTTTTTTTTCTACCCATTTTCTAATTTTTTTCCGCCCATACAACCCATGCCATAAAACCCATGTTTTACATTTTTGCTAAAACACCTACAGATGCATTAAAATTTCAAAATAATGCATGAGGGGTTTTGTCGCTTATTCACTTTTAAAAGGTATTTTTACCTTTTATTTCCCCTTTTTCCTCTGATTAATCCCTCCACTTCCCGGGGTCGCCCTTTGCACCCTGTTCATTCGATTAACTTCGTTCAAAAGGAAAACTTGCCTAATTTTTCACCCTCTTTCCAACCATACCATCCATTTCTTCTTATCGAGATGTTGATCGGGACCCTTCTTTTTCCCTCGTCACCCTCTCGAGGGGGCATACCCTTCACATTTACCAATTTTCCCTGCCATAGTCAATCCCTTGTAGGATTGGGGCATCTTCTTCCATTACTCACTAATTGGACGTCTCAGATCCTCCTCCCCATGCTGGGGCATCTTTTTTCGATTAATTCCTCTATAGAATCATCTGCACTTTCTTTTCTTCGAAGCACGATTATTCTAACGGTACTTCAAAGAGGGGCAAAATGTAGACATCCAAATTTGATCACTTCCATATGATCAAAATCGTCTACTCTATTCATCTATTTTATTAATAGTGATTAAATAATTTATTTAATCATTATTTCATTTTTTGCCTAAGGTTCTTAAAGTATATAATTAAATAAATTAAATACTTTACCTTATCCCTTTTCCTCTCTAAATTAAATAAATAAGTCAGTTTGTTTAATTTAGGCATTTAACCCATTTGGATTAAAATCAATTTTAATTCCTCTTTTCTCTCTCCTTGTCACATTCTCCATAACCCCCTTTTAATCTAGATTAAATTAATTAATCTGTGATTAAGATGTGCACCACTTAATCAAGATTAAGTGTCACATCTTCCATAATCTCCCACTTGCCTCTAATCTCTCATTAATTATCCTAATCCTGTGTTTGCACAACCTTAATCAGAATCATTAGCCATATTTGGCTTACCTTTTCTGGTCAACCTTCTCACTTACCCTTTTTAGCTTGGACTCCCTTCCCCATGTGAATTTTTAATTCACATTTATTTAACCAAGGTTCCTCTCTTCCCCATGTGAATTTTTAATTCACATTTTATTCCTCCAAGGTTTACCCTATCCCCATGCAAATGTGACATGTCATTTTACATGTGCCCAAGGCTTCTAGAACCTTGGACTTGTCACATCACCCACATGTGACAAATCTCCAGCTTTTTGGAGACCTCCTTTTAACCAATAAACTCTCCAATGAATGTAAATTTTTATTTTTCCCACACACTTCCCCTTTTCCCATGGAGATTTTTGAGGAATTCTAAAATCCCTCAAAAGTCTCTTTCATCCTCATTTGGGGACAAGATGTTCCTTTTTGAGGAAATCTTCTCATCCCCCAAGGTACCTCAAAGGTACTTGTCCTTCATCCACCTCATGTCCTTCTCTTCCACCTCTTGTCCTTCTCCTCCACCTCATTTCCACATCACTCCACCCTTGGACATCTCACCTTCCACATGTCAAGATGTGAGGGCTTGTGAGTCCTCAACTCTCCATAGCCCTTCATCTTGATCTTTGTTGGATCAATCCCAACTGTTGAATTCTCTAGAGAATTCCAACTAGCCTATAAATACCCCCTCATTTCCCTCATTTTGGGAGATCAAGTCTTTTGCAACAAAACTCTTGCAAATTTTCCATTCAAGCTCTCATCTATCATAAGCATTTAGCATCATCTTGCATCTTGCATCTTGAATCCACTTCACTTCATTGCCATCCAAGGAGCACACAAGACTTCAAAAATCAAGGGCCAACCAAGGAAGCAACAATATGAAGGTATAAGAAGCATTCCATTTGTTTTTATCTTGCTTTCATATTGTCCATTTTCTTAGGCTAATTGTTGAGGTGCCCTTTTATCTTGTTACTTCTTCAAATCGCATTAATAAGTTTTTATCTAGCATCTCACATTAGGAGTAGCATTTTATTAGGATCACACTTACACATGCCTTATTCTTTGCACTGAACCCAATCTGAGCAAATGGAGGGGAAACAAAAACAATTTTGGTGTAATAGATTTAATAGTTTACAGTAAAAGCCATTAGTAAATTACAAGTGCATATAATTGAAAGAAATGATAATTAATAGATTCCAATGTCAACTACATTGTATCTATTAATTAATAGTTTAAGAATTGATTTACAGTTTTGTAGGAGAAAAATCAAATGTAGATACAAAACATGTAAGAATCAAGGTAAAGAAAATGACCATGAATGGGCCCTAAGAGGCACTAATCCTACAAGAATTAGTTAGTTGCATTTGAACAAGGGACACAAACAATATTATTCTAAACGGGGTGGAGACTTCACATCATAAGCTATTAATGAATTTCAAGTTCATATAAATTATAAAATAATGTCGAGAAAGTTCTAGGAAGATACACATGTCTTCTTTTTTATCCATTAGCAATCAATAAAAATAAGACAAATAAATGTGCACCGTCCTTGAAGACAAAAAGCATGTTATATTGAACACAGATTAAATTAAGTTACCTTAAATCTTTACTAGATTCAAAAAGAAAAGTGCTCAAATCCTATGTTGTTGCCATGATTTGTTCAAAACATCTTATAGTCACAAAATCATCTTGGCTCTCTCCAAATTTAACTTGCAACTCATACTGCATTGGCGCTTGGAAATGACTAGTACCAACAACACCAATTGATCCAATAGAGAAATTTCCATTTGATTGGATGAGTTGTGAAATGGTTGTGTTAGGAATCAATCTGCATTCTTGACACTCTTTCTCAATGGGTTCAATAATGCTTCTAGCAGTCAAAAACAAGGGAATAATCAACATCTCCTCTTTCATATTGTGTATTTTTCCTAATGACAAATTTCATGAGGACACTTGTATGTGGTGATAACAGTGGAAAAAATGTGTAAATTAATTTATTGGTGATGTTTGCAGCAATTGTCATTTGATCATGACTATCAACTAAATCAACATGCATAGTTATTGCTTTTGGTGGTGTTCCAAGAGTTGTGGTAATAGCAGGCCCATAAATAGCCAAGACATCACCTTCAAATTCTAAAGTTGTTTTATTTTTACATATATCGAAGATGGTTGATGGCTTTGCAGTTACTGTTTTGAATCTGTATGTTGCAACATGAAGAATGACTAAAACTAATTTTTTAATTAAACATATAAAGAGTGAAATCATACATGAGACAAACAAAATAAGGTACTTGCCTTTTTTCATCTTGTTTTTCAATTGATTGGGAAATCTTCTATTTTGTAAGAGAATCAATTTATGTTTTCCAAGTTTCTCTACAAATATATGGAATGCAATATTTGTGCGATACTTTTTCTAAGACTCTAAACATTTTTCGTTGCAACATTTTCATGAGATATAGTGACTTGATGTCTCCCGCAAGTGATAAAGCAATGTAGACAAGTCCATGTTGATAGACAACCTACTGTATACAAGAAGCTTTCAAAATCAGAGTAAAATCGTTTACTCTAGGAAGATTGTTCAAATTCTTCCCATCCCAACGGTGAGCAAAAGCATTAGTCATTAGCCTGAACTTTGCAGAAGTTTCTTCAAATTCTACTTCACCACCCTCCATTCCATTGTTAATTTTATTTCCAATTTCATACACGAAGAATTTCCCCAGCTTGTAGATCCTGCTCATAGCCATAACTTTTCCAGGTGTCAAGTAAAGCTTCAATTTTTTACTGAAGAAACAATTGGAAAATTCTATTTTTTTCAAATACAATGCATTGAAAAGCTCTTCGAAGTTATTCAAGGAAAAATTTATTGAGGGTATAATGTGTAGTTTTGAATTAACCCTTTTGCATAAACTCCATATCTTTGATTTTCTATTTTGAGTTTGATGACCTTCGTCAAGAACATGTAGACATGTTCTCTCTAAAAGCAGTTTTCTTTAGAGTGGCCGATCAAAGATATGGATTTCATGCAAAAGGCTTAATTGAAAATGGCACATTATACTCTCAGGAACTCTTCTCCAGAATAAGTTCTAAGAGATTTTCAATGCACTATATTTGTTGAGGCCTAATTTTATCAATCACTTCTTGCATAAAAAATGAAGCTTGGGAAAAAAAAATCAAAATAGTAAAGAGGGTGGTGAATTAGATTTTGATGACACTATTGTAAAGTTCAAGTTAATCACTAATGCATTTTTTCATTGGTATGATAATGTTTTTGCATGACAATGTTGATCAAAGCATTGGAACGTACTTATTTTCATCGATTTCAAATTCATGCAAGGAAGTTTCAAATGGAATTTCCTTTATGTAATTTAACAAACCATAAAAAATAAAAATCAGATACAAAAACAATTTTTTTGTTTTATATATATCTATATATTCTCTACATATGCAAGTATATAAATACAGGTTCTATGATCGACATCCTATATAACAAATTGATACCTCTTACACATCTTTTCATATCATACATGCTACAATAACAATCAAAAACCATGTAAGTTTTAAATTTTCCAACTACTTCAAAGAATAAATAATGGCCATATCTTAAAATGTTTAACAATGGCTCGTTCTTTGTGCCAAACCTAATATGAGAAAATGGGGAGGGGGGGTGGAACATACACAATTTTGGAGTGACAGATTTAAGGGTTCACAATAAAATCCATTACTTGATTGGAAGTGCATATGAACAGAACAAATGATAATTAATATATTCCAGTGTCGACAAACTAGGTGAACACTTGAGTACACAACAGATGAGAATTACAGTGTTCTAGGAACAAAATTGAATGTAGGTATAAAACATGTAACAATCAAGGGAAAGAAAATGAACATGAATGGGCCCTGAGAGGCATTGATCCTACAAGAATCACTTAGTTTCACTTCAACAAGGGAGACAAACAACGTTGTTTAGAACAGAGTGGAGATTTCATATCATAAGCTATTAATGAATTGCAAGAGCATATAAACTATAAAGTAACATCGAGAAAGGTCCAGGAAGATACACATGTCTTGTTTTGTATCCATTAGCAATGAATAAAAATAAGACATAAATAAAGGCAGTGAGATTATAGAAATTTGTGTAAAATTGAAAAGATCATGAATAGATATGTTTGGTCTCACATACAATTCTATGATGCTCATATTAATATGCATGTGCAATAGGTCAATGGTTACTGATTGTAGATATTTTGTTGAAATTTTTTTCAAATTCTTGTACTAAATCTATTTTTATCGAGCATGTTAGTAGCCCATGAATATCAGAGTTGCAATATAGAAATTGTATGCTTTGTCAAGGAAGTCAATGTAGCCAAGAAAACTATGTTTCATTGCTTCCAAGAAAAGGGAACTTGCTTTGATCATATCATGGTCATGTGTTATTTCCTATGCATGCAATGCAAATCCATGTTAGAGCATTTCAATTTCACACCTCTAGTTTAGTGGGGGCGAACAACCATGTTAGATTTACAAAATGCAAAATCATGAAAATAGTATGAACAAATAAAATAATATTGAAATTATTATAAGTGAATATATCATAGTTGGTTATTCTTTGGATGACCTGATTGGTCTTTCTTAATCAATGTTATTACCTTGTGATGCAATTTGTTTTTCTTGACACTACATGTTTCTATGTGTAATGATGGATTTTTCTGCAAGATAGATTGTCAGTAACATATGCATGCATGCAAATTAATTAAATCCAATCAAAGCAATAGAATGCATAGGAGAAATAAGAAAAGAAAACATGAAGAAATATCACCCAATCTCTCCTCCTCCATGGTTGACTTCCATTGCACCTTCTTAGCTTGCTATGATGAAGAGTGTGCCCTCAGATTTGATGAGCAAACTTCTATGATGTTGACTAGCCCTAAACAAAACTTTGAAGGATTTTGTATAAACTAAATGAAAAATTAAGTTAAATCTAGAATGCAAGTAGTTAAAATGATAAACAATAATGAAAGAAGAGATTAAGAGATTTCTCCAAATTTCTAAGATTGTTAAAAATGAGGACAAAATTGACATTTTATAGAAAATGCAATTTTGGATGGATGAATGAGATTGAAGATTGATAAAATGCCCTAGAATCAATGATCAAGATTCAAAATGACAACTCTCAATTAGGGTTAGGGTAAAATTCTCAAATGAGTGGACAAGATTTAATTTAAGAAATTAAATCAAGGATGGAGAATGAATGTGACATTGAGATAAAATTAGTAAAAATCTAAAGATAAGAAGATGAGATTTTAGAAAATTAGTAATTTTAGCAATTACTTGATTTGTAGAAGAATATTTCCATTTTGAATTAAAATTAATTCAAAATATGGATTTTGTGAAATAGTAAGTAATTGATTTAAAATTAATTACTAAAAGAAGAAGCAGTTAACCATGTGAGACATTTTTAAATAAATTGTTTTATTTAAAAAGAGGGAAATGCCACATAAAGCAATTAAATAATTAGGAATAATTATTTAATTTAGTAGAGGTAGTTAATTAATTAAATAAATTAATAAATCTATTTAATTAAAAGAGGATTTGGGAATTAGTGACATATTAAATAAATTAGAATATATTTATTTAATAATCAAGAGGACATTAATGATAAAGATTAATTAAATAAATTGAGAACTTTATTTAATTATGAGAAGACCTGATAATTAGTGATGCATTCAATAAATAAATAAGATTTATTTATTTAATAATCATGAAGAATAGAAAATCATGAATTAATTAAATAATTATGAACTATTTACTTAATAGTTGAAGCTGGGTTAGAAATATAATTAAAAGTCATAATTATGCTAGGACGAAAAGTGGTAAAATAGTGCTTGCAAGCCTTGGTCATTTTTATGTGTCTACATTTGCCTCTCTTTGTCATAATGCAATTTATCGAGTTATGGAAAAGAAAACAAGTCCACAATATGCCCCAGCGAAGGTATAGAGTGCCTATGCCCCCTCGGGAAAATTTTTGAATTTTGACCCGAGGTCAGAAAAAATTGGAAAGTGTCCCGATTAAACAATTTAATGATAGGAGAAACAATGGCGTGATAAGATTCAAGAATGGAGGACGCTAAGCCAACTAGAATTCCAAACAAAGATGGTCAAATGAGCCTCCAGTAAAAACCCACTAGGTCAAAACTCTAATTTTTAGCCTATAAATAGGTTGAAAAAGCAAACCAAGTGTCATTTTCTCACTTTGCTATTTAGAATTTTCAGAGATTAGAGATTAAAAAGACGATGGTGATTCCTTCAATAGACCACCATGGCTACCACATGCAGACTTTCCGATGACCTGAGGGCGCAGAGGCACCGGTAAGTACCCTATCCCCCTTGTGATTTTTTCAAATTTCATGCATTTATTAGGGTTTTTGGGGGATAAGCAAATGTGTTGCGATGAAAATGCTATCACGTAAGCCGCAATTGACTTCGCATTTGTTTTCATCGTGACACAAGTGCACCGAGTAGATAGGTTGAAGTTTAAAAAGTCGCATTTGATAGGGGAAACAACGCAAGTGTCAAAATGTGACACAAGTGTGGTGTTCCACGACGCGATCAGAAGGTTAAATAACACAAGTGCAATGTTGCGATGCAATCACCAGTTTAAATGATGCAAGTGCCATACCATGATGCAATTGTTTGTCGAACGACACATTCATTGTGTGACCATGCAATTGCTATATAGGAGGACGCATTTGCTTTATTGCGACGCAACTGCTAGGTGCAGAGTCGCATGTGATAAATTGCGATGCATTTGCAGTCAACACGACACAATTACCGTTGACCATGGTTGACCAATATTGAACTTTCTTATGCCCTTGTTAGATGCACCTTTGATTTCTTAATAGTAATAATGTGCCCCTAATGTTGACCCATGTGTGTTGATTCTTATTTCTGCATGTGCAAAGACAATTAGTGTTGATATATACACGAGAGTTCAGACCAGTTACCTATGCCTTTAGAGACCACCTGAGTGACAAGGAGAGACAGTGATTGATGACACTGGGATTATACTATGCCACTTACATGCCCATTATTCAGGCAAAGAGAGGCTTACTGACAACACTTTATGAGAGGTGGCACTCAGAGACTTGCTCCTTTCATCTGCCTACAGGAGAGACCACAATCACCTTAGAGGATGTTTATCGCATTCTTTGCATCTTAATCAGTGGGGAGAGGGTTGTGTATGATCCGCACCGAGGGTGACAGGCCCTATCAGAGATGTACGAGAATGCCGGTGGTGCTGGTATAGGTATCGACGGTTATGAGATTGGCTGGGATATTGTGGCCGACCAGTTTCTATGGTGGGATGCCATGCTCATGACATTGATTGCCAGAGTATTGATTTCGGACTGCCGTGGCCATGGATTTATGATTGGATGGGGAGAGGTACTAGTTTGCATGTAGGGTCAAAGGACCATTTTTTTCCTGGGAACCTTGCTTGTTAGCCATGTTATACCATCAGCTCCATGAGGTAGTCTATCATGAGGGACAAAGTATCAGTTGTGGGAACACATTACTGATGATCTGGGCATGGGACCACATTCCCGTTTTTTGGCCACCAGTATAGATTCAGCAGTTGGGCGATGGGATGCCCTATGTCTATCTTTATGTAGATTCAGTCACTCAGAATCGTGTGGGAGATACCGATTACTGGCATCATCAGATTGACACCATGATTAGTTTCATCTCGAACCCTACAAAGATTGCGGTCAATGGCCGGATGAGGATGGTCACTTGTCGTTATGTAGACAATTCCGATATTTGATTGGCCGCATGGTTCAGATCCAATGAATCACTGAGATGTACTTGCCCCAGTGGGTACTATGAGAATTCGAGGAGCAGCAGGATGTGCTAGTAGGCACCCTAGAGTATGCACCATCCTCTAGAGAGACCATATGGGGGCCGCCCATAGCAGTGACAGTGGCTGAGCAATAGGTTGATGGTCTTGTTGCACTTCGGTGGATATGGAGGGGAGGTCTAGCAAATGCAGGGACATCTGCCGAGTTTGATGCCTGGTGGAAAATTCACATGCCTATTCCATTGACAAATCTAGATGGTCTGCCTCCTATAGATCGAAGATTAGTTATCTCACAGGGTGGAGGAGAGGCCAGGGTGGAAGGGATGTAGGTAAATATGGCAGAGGGGCTGGGGGGAGAGATGGAGGCAGAGATGGCAGAGGGGCCAAGGGCTGAGATAGAGGCAGGGGAGACGGAGGCAGAGGAGACAGAGGCCATGATAGGGGAGATGATGGGGGTGGCAGGGGAGGAGGTGATGGAGGAGATGGGAGGAGTGTCAGGAGGAGGAGGGATGACAGAGGGTGAAAACAGCCCAGGAGAGTCAGGCGGAGAGTGGGTGGTGTACCATTGTCACCCATCTGAGAGGAGGATGAGGAGAGAGAGCAACCAGTAGAGTAGGAGGTTGAGGAGGAGGGAGGAGGGAGGGAGGAGGGAGGAGGAGGTGGAGGTGAGAGCAAAGGATGAGATCAGAGGGGGGGAGGAGGAGGTGGAGGCAAGAGTAGAGGAGGAGATAAGAGGGGGGGAGGAGGAGGTGGTTAGGGGTGGAGAGGAGATGGAGGGTAGATTAGAGGGAGAGATGCCAGTGAAGGAGGATCCATTTGCTGAGCACCATCCTCTTGATATCGTCGTGGAGGAGGTCTGAGGAGAGGAGGAGAGGGATGAGGAGGAGGATGAGGAGGAGGATGAGGCAGATCGGAGACTGCGAGAGTAGATGATTGATGGGGACGAGGAGGGGGACATGTCACCAAATTTTCCGGTACATGCTACCATTGACCAAATGATCACTAACCTCCAAAGCAGACTGGATGTGGCCTTGTCTCTGAACAAGGCCTTGGAAGTAGATTTGGAGGTCACTAGGGTGGAGAGAGATCAGGTCGTTATCTGATGGTAGGAGTCAGCCCAATGGGTCACTGAGTTTGCAGAGTTATGCATAGGGCCGACAAGGGATATGGCTAGGGAGCTGGCTAGGATGGCCGAGAGCAGGGGCCGATACAGGTTGCTTTATGAGCAGGCTATACCACCAAGGAGATGGGACCCAGGGTTGTCCCAATCATATAGCAGGAAAGGCAGTGGCACCTTGACCCACAACAACATTAGGTCACATAGTGGCAGTCATACTAGTGCTGGGGGGTCCACTTTTTCAAGGCAGTCATTAGGGCATAGATCACATAGTTCTCATAGGTACTCATTAGGCCATAGCCATAGGTCAAAGCATGGACATAGATCAGTGTCATCAAGACACCAAGCAGAGCAGAGCTAGCCTCCTATTACTGATCCTTCGGGATCCTAGAAATAGACTCCAGATGCTACTCCCATCCAATTCACCTTTTGTGTGATTAGTCCATCATAGCCACCCCCTGATTCACCTCCATGGGATGGAGGAGGCACATCCTAGGACTTGTTGGTGTAGGAGCACCTTAAAGGTCTTTTGGAAGATCTTGCAAATTTTGGCTTGTAGGTGGTTTTAGCCAACCACCAAGGTAATAAGGACTAATTGATAAAGTCCCAAGGTTGAATAGATTATTGTGTAGTGGCAAGCTAGGTTAGTTTAGAGCCTTGAGGTTTGGGAAAGTCACAATGAGGAAATTAGGAAAAACTAGACAATGTTGCCTTCAAAATTTGTCCTAAAAGTTGAAAAAGGAATTCATGATGCTCTGAGTCTGACCCAAGGGTCCTAGCACGTAGGAGAAAGGTGTATAAGGTCAACAAAACCCTAATACCTGAGGAGGAGGATTGATTGTATGAATTGAGATTTGAGAAGGAGATTTTGTGAGTTGGAAGAGTGCAAATTTGGTTGAATTTCTGTTTTTGAACCTTCATCCAGTCAATAATGGATTGAAAGGACTTGTCTAATGCTTTGAGTCTTCCATTTGTGTCATTTAGTGACTATGTGAAGCATTATATTAGTCATTCAATTCAACTGGTTGTCATTTTGCAAGTTTTAGTGTTCTTTGTCTCACTATCGGTTCAGGCCAATTTTGTAAAAGAATGATCCCCACTTGAATTCCCATGGAAAGGCTACCATGGCCACTTGGAATCAAGTAGGGGACTTTTTTTATAGTGTAAATATAGAGTTAGGAGTCTTGGTTTGCAGGGAAGGTGGTGAATTCATCAAGCACTAGGCGAGTGCAAGTGCATTCTGGCTAGTGGCTTGAAGAGGACAGCAGTAAAGAAAGTTGCTAGATGTATTGGTTTATGCCAATCAGGAGTATGGAAGTGTGGGAACATGTATTCCTAACATGTGTGTGCAAGGAGGAGAGTTGAGGAGGTCGTTGAAGCCTTCAAAGGAAGAAACAAGGCCTAAAACCCTAGAAACCCTTGAAAATAGGGGGTTTGAGGACAGTCACCTGTACGGACACTTGTAGGACCTAAGGCTTGATAAATTTTGGAGCCTTGATAGCCAATAGGAAGAATCCACAAAAATATTTGGGGGTTGTTAAGAACGTTTGTGAGAAAATCCAAGAAAATTGGTTTTAGGAGGCATAATTGGCCAAGAAGGCTACAAGGCCTAAAATTGAGTTTTTCAAGAAAGCGATGAACAAAGGGTGAAAGAAACCACCTAGATTGAGTCAGTGAGGAGACAATACAACTAAGGTATAGCTAGAATACCCTTCCCTAGACTTGGAGTGGTTAGGACACATTGAGTCAGTGTGGAACCCAAGGAAGCCTACTGGTGGAATGGGAGTGATGGTGAAGAATTTGAAATTGGTGGAGAGTCCTACGTAGTGAGAGGGGTTTAGGAATGATCCCTGAGTAGGGTAGAGAGGAATACCCTAGGAAGACTAGAGAATAGGTCTTGGGAAGAGCAAGAGTGCTCTTGAGGGAGAGGACTCCCCATCAAATTGGTATCAGAGCCATTAAAAGGCTTGGGAATTGAGAAGTGAATGTCAGAAAGAAGGGAATCCATAGGAGAGAGCACCATGGTGACCAATGCAGAGCTAGCAAGAGATTTGACAGAGCAACAAGAAAATAATAGGAGTCTTCAAGTAGTTGTGGAAGAAATGAAACAAAAACTAGAAGAGGTTGCAGAGACTGTAGGCAAGATGAGAGTACAGTTAGCAGAGGACAAAGACAAGGGTAAGGACTACATCGAGGAAGAAATAAAACCAGAACCTGACCCTCCATTAGTAGAGGAACCCTTCCTCAAAGCATTGAAGGCATTGAGTGGCAAGGCACTAGAAGGTGTCCCTATTTTCACAGGAAAAATGGATTCAGAGTTAGTTATGGAATGGATAGAGGGAATGGAGAATCACTTTGAATGTGATGGAATTACAGAGGCACAAAAGGTGAAGATAGCCAAATCAAGGTTATGAGGACAAGCATTAACTTGGTGGAAGTTCTTGCAAGAGGAAAGGGATATGGAAGGAAAGAAGCCAATAGGAAATTGGAAAACAATGGTGGCTAAGGTGAAGGAAAACTATCTACCTAAGGATTATGACATCCAATTGCACAAGAAGAGGCAAAATATCAAACAAAGAGACCTAGATGTAGCTTCCTATACAAAGGAGTTCCAAAAACTAAGCCTTAGGTCTAGAGTGCAAGAAATTGAAAGCATTAAGGTTGCTAGGTACTTGAACGGCCTTAGATGGAACATACAAGAGGAGCTGAGTCTCTTCACACTTACTACCCTCCATAGCTGCTATTAGATGGCCATTAAAGTGGAAGAGGAGCTGAAAAAGAAACAAGATTCCAATACTAGGGGTAAAGGGAGAGGTAGCTTTGGTGGAAGGAGCAATGAGAATAGAAGCCAAGGTGATGCTAAGGTTGGAGAACTATTCCATGAGTCAAATAGTAGAGGGGGTTATAAAGGTAGAAGATCTAACAATGGTGGAAGAGGTAGATCAGGAGGATTTCGAAGAAGTTCACATTTTGCTTCCATGAAGTGTTACAATTGTGGACAGTTGGGTCATCCAGCTTATAGGTGTCTTGACAAGCCATCATCTTCACAAAGTGAGAGGAAGATCAACTATGTTCAAGAAGAACTACTCCAAACATTCAGAGGTGAGTCTAGATTCAGAGAAAGGCGAGAATCTCATGTTGAGAAGGATCTTGATCAAAGAACCTGCCGAGGATGAACACAAACAAAGGAGAGATCTTTTTAGAGTCAAATGCAAGATACTAGGTAAGGTTTGCAAGGTCATCATTGAATCAGGATCTACTGATAATGTCATATCAAAGGAGGTAGTATAGAAGTTAAACCTCATCAAGATACCCCATGTGTGCCCTTACAAGGTTACTTGGTTGAACAAGGGGCAGAATATACTGGTCAATGAACAAGTGTGGGTTGAGTTTGCTATAGGAAAGTATCATGATAGGATACTATGTGATGTATTACCAATGGATTCATGCCATCTATTCCTTGGCAAACCATGGCAATATGACAGGGAGGCAGTACACCATGGCAAGGAGAACAAGTACTCATTCAAGAAGGATGGAGTGACTTACATAATTCAGTCTTTGTTGGAAGAATGCACAGTGGAATAGCCAGAAACCAATGTACTTCTGATGAGTGGAAAGGAATTCCTAAAAGACATCAAGGAGGAAGAAGGAGTTGTCTATGCAATCATGTTGAAACGAAAGGAGGAGGAGTCACCTAGTCGGCTACCCATGACAACAAAAGTGAAACAACTGTTGGATTAGTTCAGGGATATTATTTGTGAAGGTACACCAGCTACACTACCACCTAAGAGAGCAATCAGTAATCAAATAGACTTTATACTAGGAGAAAAATTGCCTAACAAAGCTGCATACAAGATGACACCGGAGCAGAACAAGGAGATAACAAGGCAAGCTCAAGAACTTTTGGATCAAGGGCTAATCAGAAAAAGCATAAGCCCATGTGTTGTTCCAGTGGTGTTGGCACCTAAAAAGGGAGATAAGTGGAGAATGTGTACTGATTCTAAGGCAATAAATAGGATAACTATTAGGTATAGGTTTCCTATTCCTAGGATAGAAGACTTAATGGATTGTTTACGGGGTGCTAAGTACTATTCCAAAATTGATTTTAAAAGTGGCTATTATCAGATTAGAATGAAAGAGGGAGATGAATGGAAGTCAGATTTTAAAACTACATAGGGGTTATATGAGTGGTTAGTGATGCCATTTGGGCTTAAAACTGCACCTAGCACTTTTATGAGGGTGATGAATGAGGTCTTGAAGGAATTTATAGGAGTCTTTGTGGTTGTCTACCTAGATGATATTCTCATATTTAGCAAAACAAAAGAAGAACATATGAATCACCTAGAACTTGTGTTGAGGAAACTTCAAGAGGAGAAGCTCACCATAAATCTTGAGAAGAGTGAGTTCATGAAGCAAGAATTGGTCTATCTAGGATTTGTAGTATCCCAAGGGAACTTGAAGATGGAAAAAAGCAAGGTGGAAGCCATTCTTAGTTGGCCTACTCCCAAGACAGGGACAAAAGTTAGGAGTTTCCATGGATTAGCACAATTCTATAGGAAATTTGTGAGAAGGTTTAGTGAAATCTATGCACTGGTCCTTGACACCATCAAAGGAGGAATGGAAACTAAGTTTGTGTGGACTAAAGAAGCCAATGAAGGATTTGAAAGGTTGAAGAGGGAGATAGCTACCCAACCTATCCTAGTTTTACCAAGTTTTGAAAAACCATTCATAGTGGAATGTGATGCAAGCAACATAGCAGTGGGTGTTGTCCTAAGCCAAGAAGGCAGGCTTGTGGCATTCTTTAGTGAAAGGTTGAATGAAGCAAAGTCTAGGTACTCATCCTATGACTTAGAGCTATATGCTTTAGTGCAAGCTCTCAAGAAGTGGAGGAACTATCTATTGCCCAATGAATTTGTGGTATACACCAACAATCAGGCCTTAAGCTACATAAATACTCAAGAGAAGCTCAGTTTGAGGCACATCAAATGGATGAAGTTTTTGCAGTCATACACCTTTACCATCAAGCATAAGAAGGGGGTTAACAACAAGGTTGCTGATGTACTTAGCAGGAGGTTGCTTACTGTTTAAGAGATACAGCTACAAAGCACAAGGGTTGAAGGATTCAAAGATCTATATGAAGGAGATTCTGATTCCTCTGAAATATACAAGGTATGTACTGATTTTGAGAATCATTTTCACAGTGAGTATGCAGATTACACCTTGCAGAATGGTCTATTTTTTAGAGGGAAGCAATTATGTGTTCCTAGAGGTTCCATGAGGGAGAACCTTATCCAAGAAAAACATAATGGCAGTTTGAGTGGTCACTTTGGTTTGAACAAGACACTAGACTTAGTGGAGAGGTTCTATTGGTGGCCTAAGATGCAAAGAGATGTAAGAAGATATGTGGAGCAATGTGGAGTGTGTCAAAAGGAAAAGGAAACATCAACCAATGCAGGTATTTATCAGCCATTACCCATCCCAAGTAGACCATGGGAATGCATAAGCATGGACTTCATAGTAGGGCTACGTAGGACACCGACTGGTTTTGACAGTGTGTTTGTGGTAGTAGACAGATTCAGCAAGATGAGACATTTTATCCCATGCAAGACAACACATGATGCAAGTCAAATTGCACACCTATTCTTCAAGGAAGTAGTGAGGATACATGGGTTTCCAAATAGCATAGTTGCAAATAGAGATGTGAAGTTTATGGGGCATTTTTAGAAAACTCTTTGGAAAAGGTTAGGAATCAACTTGTCTCATAGCTCAGCATATCATCCTCAAACGGATGGACAAACAGAGGTGATCAATAGGGTACTCAGTAACTTGTTGAGATGCTTAACTAAGGAGTATGGACAAGGATGGGAGCAAGTGATTCCACAAGCAGAATTTGCTTACACTGATAGCACAAACAGATCTACTAGTAAGAGTCCATTTGAGATAGTATATGGCTTACATCCAAGGGGTTTACTTGAGCTTAGAGATTTGAAAGGACATGAAGGAATTAGTGGACATGCTGATGATTTTGCTCAGTCAATGAGAGAGGTTCATGAGCAAGTAAAGAAGACATTGATAGAAGCTAACCAGAAGTTGAAGGCAAAAAGAGATGAAGGGAAGAGAGAGCTACAATTTGAGATAGGTCATATGGCGATGGTATACTTGAACAAGGAAAGATTGCAGAAAGGCATACCAAATAATTTGTAGATGAAAAGGATAGGGCCATGTAAAGTGTTGGTTAAGTATGGATCAAATGCCTACAAGGTGGAGTTACCCAAGGAGATGTCTATTTTTCCTATCTTCAATGTGAAGGACTTGGTGAAGTATAAAGGACCAGAGATGGATGAGGAACAATATAGTGCTGAGGTCAATAAGGATGTGGAAGGACTCAAGGTACCTAATCAGATCAGACCATAAGTGGAAAAGATTTTAGACTCAAGGGTGAAGAAGAAGACTAGACACAAGATATACATGGAGCACCTAGTGAAGTGGAGACATCAACCAGAGTCACAGGCTACTTGGGTAGCAGAAAGTGACTTTAAGAAGCATGGAATTAGTGAGGATCTCCTGACACCATAGGTTCCTTAACTTCTTTGTTGCAGGGGGGGAATGGTGCAGGAGCACCTTAAAGGTCTTTTGGAAGATCTTGCAAATTTTGGCTTGTAGGTGGTTCTAGCCAACCACCTAGGTAATAAGGACTAATTGATAAAGTCCCAAGGTCGAATAGATGATTGTGTAGTGGCAAGCTAGGTTATTTTAGAGCCTTGAGGTCTGGGAAAGTCTCAATGAGGAAATTAGGAAAAACTAGACAATGTTGCCTTTGAAATTTGTCCTAAAAGTTAAAAAAGGCATTAATGATGCTTTGAGTCCGACCCAAGGGTCCTAGCACATGGGAGAAAGGTATATAGGGTCAACAAAACCTAATACCTGAGGAGGAGGATTGATTGTACGAATTGAGATTTGAGAAGGAGATTTTGTGAGTTGGAAGAGTGCAAATTTGGTTGAATTTTTGTGTTTGAACCTTCATCCAGTCAATAATGGATTGAAAGGACTTGTCTGATGCTTTGAGTCTTCCATTTATGTCATTTAATTACTGTGTTAAGCATTATATTGGTCATTTAATTCAATTGGTTGTCATTTTGCAAGTTTTAGTGTTCTTGGTCTCACTGTCGGTTCAGGCCAATTTTGTATAAGAATGATCCCCACTTGAATTCCCTTGGAAAGGATACTATGGCCACTTGGAATCAAGTAGGGTACTATTTCTACAGTGTAAATATAGAGTTAGGATTCTTGGTTTGCAAGAAAGGTGGTGAATTCATCAAGCACTAGGTGAGTGCAAGTGCATTCTGGCTAGTGGCTTGAAGAGGATAGCAGTAAAGAAAGTTACTAGATAGATTGGTTTGTGCCAATCAAGAGTATGGAAGTGTGGGAACATGTATTCCTGACATGTGTGTGCAAGGAGGAGAGTTGAGGAGGTCGTTGAAGCCTTCAAAGGAAGAAACAAGGCCTAAAACCCTAGAAACCCTTGAAAATAGGGGGTTTGAGGACAGTCACTTGTACGGACACTTGTAGGACCTAAGACTTGATAAATATTGGAGCCTTGATAGCTAATAGGAAGAATCCACAAAAATATTTGGGGTTTGTTAAGACCGTTTGTGAGAAAATCGAAGAACACTGGTTCTAGGAGGCATAATTGGCCAAGAAGGCTATAAGGCCTAAAATTGAGTTTTTCAAGAAAGCGATGAACAAAGGGTTAAATAAACCACCTAGATTGAGTCAGTGAGGAGACAAGAAAACTAAGGGATAGCTAGAATACCCTTCCCTAGCCCTGGAGTGGTTAGAACATATTGAGTCAGTGAGGAGCCCAAGGAAGCCTAGTGGTGGAATGGGAGTGATGGTGAAGAATTTGAAATTGGTGGAGAGTCCTACATGGTGAGAGGGGTTTAGGAATGATCCCTGAGTAGCCTCATCGGGAAAATCAGTTATCAGTGGATGAGTAGCCTGGATGGGTGCATCCGCAAGCTGGTATGCTATTACCTACCCTTTTATTGTCTTGCGCTCAACATATTGTATGTCATATTCACTCAATATCATGACCCACTTTGCTAAACGACCTGTCAATGTTGCTCGACTTAGGAGATACTTTAGTGGATCAATCTTGGCTACCAGGCGTGTTTGGTGGCTTAGCATGTAATGTCTTAGTTTATGTGCTACAAAGACAACTGCAAGGCATGTGTGTTCAATGGTTGTATATTTCAACTCATATCTTATCAGTGTGCGACTGATATAGTATATGGATCTTTCTTTTTCCTCATTGTCATTTTGTGCCAATAATGCCCCCAGTGCATTTATAGTTTCTGAGACATATAAGATCAATGACTTGCCTTCAATATGCGACATTAGGGCAGCTGGTGTCAATAGATATTCTTTGATTTATTTGAAGTTTGTGTGGCATTTGTTTATCCATACAAAGGGGATGATTTTGCGTAAAAGGTACTGAAATGGTTGACACTTGTCTGCCAACTATGAGATGAAGAGTCGGATGGACTGTAGTCTGCCCTGAAGTGTTCTCAACTTGCTGATTCCTTTTGGTGGAGGCATGTCTAGAATTTCTTTCACTTTTGAGGGATCAACCTCAATGCCTCATCATGAAACTATGTATCCCAAAAGCTTGCCTAAAGTGACTACAAAGACATATTTTTTTGGGTTCAAATGAACCTTGTAATCCTCTAGCTGTCTAAAAAAATTGTCCAAGACTTTGAGATGATCTTTCCATGTCAAATATTTTTCCAAGAGGTCATCCACATAATTTTCCATTAGGATATGCATCATGTCATGAAAGATTGTTGTCATAGCTCTTTGGTATGTGGCACTTGCATTCTTTAAGCCAAAAGGAATGAAATTCTAATAGTATGTTCCCCATGGGTAGGTGAATGACATTTTGTGCTGATCCTCTGTTGCAATTCGGATTTGGTTATATCTCGAGAAACCATCCATGAGAGATAGCATCTCATACCCTGCTGTGAGATCAACAATCATGTCTATATTTGGTAATGGGAAATCATCTTTTGGGAAAGCCTTATTCAAATCTCTGAAATCCGTGCAGATACAGATTTTTCTGTTTGGCTTTGTGATAGGGACAATGTTGTATATCCAATCAGCATAATATATTGATCTTATGAATCCAGCATCCAATAACTTCTTTAGTTCAGCCTTTACAAGTAGTGCAATTTGTGGATGCATTTTTCGCAACTTTTGTTTGACTAGTTTGATATTTGGAATTAATAGAAGATGATGCAATACAAGTTCTAGATCTAGGCCTAGCATGTCAGCATATGACCATGCGAAGTTAACCTTCCTTTCTATGAAGAATTGTTGGAACTTGAGTTTTTCTTCCTTTGTTAATGATGCGGCCAAGAGAACCATTTTTGGATTCTCTGGTGTAGCTATGTTAACTTTGATGGTGTCTTCGATTAGCATGGCTGATTTTTCCTTTGTCACGAGAAGAAAGTCCAATCCTCCATCCTTAGGCACCTCAGAGAGGTTTTCACCTTCGGATACGTCCTTTATTTTTACTATTTTTTTGTCAGAAGGTGTCTTGTGGTTTTCACCTAAAGACATTTTTTTTTGTCTTATTCTTTGTATTTTTGCGATTGGAGGATTGCACAATTTCCCCGAAGTAAGCTGAACAATCTAGGTCAATGGAAAATCTTGTTTTGTGATCACCCCATGGTATGCCCTCTTAGAGCCCAATGAATTCTACTATTGCCTCATCATTCTGAAAGATGTCCATCATTGGTGGTTCTTGTTGGTCCCAGTCAATCAGTTGTGGGTAAACAAGGGCAATCCCATCGTATGTGTTGGTGAAAGATGGGGAAGATGTGGAAAGTGTACAAATTGAAGCCTCAAGTGTGAAGGAAAAGTTGTCAATTTAAACTTTCGTATTAGATGCAATGGATGGACCATACTCAGATTCTGGTGAGTTGAACTCAAAGTCATAATAGGGCACAAAAGTATCGGCATCATGACTACTAGATGGCCTTTCAGAGGTATAGACAGTAGGTTTAGGAATTTCAGGCTCATGGGTGGGCTCAGGAATGGAGCGAGATAGTTCGGATGTTTCCGACAACACCTTATGTTCTTCTGGATCCCAAGGAATGCTTACCCATTCCTTATTTTTGGAATGTCGGTCAATAGGGTCAATGTTGTATTCTTGTTGGAATTTTTCTTCAAAGGGGAGTTGACCAAGGTCTAGGAATAGTTTGTCAATATCATAGTTGCTTAGGGTTTCCTCAGATCCCCATTCCCATTCATTAGAGTTAGTTTCGGTAAGGGATTTTGTGCTTGTCTTGACACTTTCTGTAGCCATTACATCCTTATTTGAAATTTCATAGGTACATTGATCATCAGTTTTGAGTTGGTCAAACCCTAGCCCTATGTTCCTTGGTCTTGTAGAAATGATAACAGGTTCCCTCCCATTGTTGGGCTTTCCAAGACTGCTTGTGCCATCGAAACCTAGTACCTTGCATATATCATAGCCTTTTCCATAGAGATGCACTGGTAGTGGAGGTAACTCTTCTGGGTCTTTGTAGATCCAGTTAGCTATGTCGATGATGACTTAATTACTCATATCCCCCCATAGTGTGAAAACCATTTTTGGTGGAACCTTGAAAGTTTTTTTGGGCTCAATCGTGAAACATGGTGTACCATAGACTTTAGATGGCTTAGGTATTGAGGTAATACACTAAGTCATATTTAATTTGAATTCTCCACAGCCAAGGTCCTGGATCTGAAGGTCTTTACTTGGTATGGAGACTAGGGAAGATGGTGTGGTAGAAGTTGATTGAATGGATAATTTGGTGAGGGCATATGGGTCAATATATTTGGAAGAGGTGGAAGTTGAGGCTTCTCGATTGATGGGTACCTGGTGCTCAGCAGTGGCTTGCAAATTGGTACAATATTGAAATGGATCAGGATCTCCTAGGATAGTGATTTTAGCACCATCAAAAGGGAATTTCAGGCATTGGTGGTATTTGGAAGGAATGACCTTTAGAGCATGAATCCAAGGGTGACCGAGTAAGATATTGTAATGTATGTCATGATCCATGACTTGGCATGTTGTATCTATAATAATTGGTCCCACCCGGAGTGGAATTGTAATGACACCTTTAGAAGCATGTTCTTCATCATCATATGCCTTGATGACAATCCTCTTAGTAGCATCTACACATGCATCAGAGAATCCAAGAGCTTTAATCAATTTTAAAGAGTAGATGTTCAATCCTGCTCTTCCATTTACTAAGACTCCTCTAACCTTATGTTTGTGGACAAAAACCTCAATATGAAGGGAATCATTATGAGATGGTTTGGGTGAAGAATAGTCACTATCCGAAAAGGTAATGTGATGAGGCGAATTCAAATATCTGACCATAGTTTCAAAATGGTTGACATCAATGTTGGTTGGGATGGATGAATCTTGCAGGACTTTATCCAAGATGGCCTTATGTGCAGGTGAGATACAGAGAAATTTGAGAATGGATATTTGAGTGGGTGTTTTATTCAATTTCTCAATAAGGTTGAACTCTGGTTTAGGGTTTGACTATTCGGTAGATGGACCAAGTATGGTGATTTTAGACTGACATGCAGAAGGACCTGGGATGGTGACCTTACCTTTGCGTGTTATGACATTATAGTCCAGGGCCTTTTTAATAGTGATAGTATTGACACATTGTTCTTCATCAACAGCTTGCAATTTGTTGATGATTATACCACCAAAATAATTGGATGCAGGTTGGACATTATTGGCCCGATTATGGGTATTCTTCATGCTAGATGAGGAGGGTTTACCAGAACCATGATCTTGCAGTGGGTTCTTATCGATAGTATGATCCACATTAGACATAAATGGTTGACCGCCTAACTCAATGGTGTGGTTTTCAATAAGGTCGTGTACCATATTTTGCAACTGACGACAAGAGGAAGTTTTGTGCCCTTTGACATGGTGGTAATCACAAAATGTGCTATCATCCCACCATGATGTCTTGAACTAACCAAAGTCATATGGTTTAGGTTCTTCCAACATTATGACACCATTCTTGATTAATTTCTTTAAGACAATTTCGATAGGTTCACCCAAAGGGGTGTATGTGCATTTTTGGAATTGTCGCGGTTGACATAGCTACCTTTGATTAGATTGAGCAGGATTGATTTGAATAGCATTGGTAGTTAGTTTCAGTGTAGTTATAGGTGCATTTTGATTTTGTACTCCTGTGATGGTGAGTACATGACCAGTTGCATTGATAGTTTTTGCATCGACCACACCGTCATTGGTGATGTGTTTGTTCTTAACCTAGTATTTGGTTTTGTCATTGGAGCTACTTGGGCTATTATTTGTGGTGGTGTTTATGGTTTTTCCACCATACTTTAATTCACCTTTGGCAATCAAGGCTTTCTCAATTTTAACACCCTTTTCAACAAGGTCAACAAAGGTGGTGCAACAATGAACTTGTAAGCCATACCTTAGTGGTCCTAGGAGAGTTTGTACAAACATGGTGACTTTCTCCTTTTCAGGTATTTCTACCAGGCATCTGCTTGATAAGGTTCTCCATCTTTGAAAAAATGGGATAAAAGTATCTCCTGCATCCTCTTGGGTAAGTCTGCATAAGGAGGCAATGTCAATATCCGTGTCAATGTTATAGGCATAGTTTTCAAAAAACTTGTTTGCCAATTCATCCCATATTTTGATTCCTTTAGGCAATAGCGAGAACCATTCTAGTGCATGACCTATGAGACTTCTAGAAAAAAGTCTCATGAGATAAGTTTGCTCATATGCAATGTCCATGCAACTAGTGGTGAATTCTCTTATGTGTTCAATAGGGCTCATTTTTCCTTTGTATTTAGGAAAATGAGGCACCACATATTCATGATGAAAGGGTGGCATATACAAGGTTGTGTCAAATGGATATGGACACAATTCATGTGACATGTAAGACTTTTTGTTGGATTGTTGCAAGATCTCCACTTGCATTTGAAGAGCAACGAGTTGGAGTGTGAGTGCTTCCACAATTGGGTTGTTGGTAGCATCACACATGTTGGTGATAGGGATGGATTGAGTGCCCACCTATTGTGATGAGATGTGTTGATTTGGAATAGGTTTTCAGTGAGCAAAATGAGTGTTCTAATTGTGCGGTTGTTGGAAATGAGTGTTTTGATGAGGAATGTGTTGTTGTGTATGAACTTGAGAGGCGTAAGTGGGGATATGAGATCCTTCCATGCTGGATTGAATTTGGGAGCCTTGCTGATTTTGAGCATGTTTATGCCCAAATGGAGTAAATGATTGGGTGCCTTGATTGCCTTGCCCAAATAAGAAATTGTGGCCATGAGGAATGTTGGTATTAACTTGTGAAGAATTAGGTTGGGTGCTTTGAATGAAAAATCTTCGTTTCTTTCTCCCAAAAGGGTTTGATGAGTTGGTTGCCATAGCATTCGAGGAACCTAATAATAGGTTTTTTGATGTACCCACGGAGCTAGATGAAGTTCCAAATAGATTTGAGGTGGTTGCACCTATTGTTGTTCTAAATGTTTGTGAAGGAATAGTGGATGTTTGTTGGGAGATGGGTTGTGTTGTGGTGTTGGTATGAGTAGAGGATCCCCCAACAGATGTTGTGTTGATTGTGGTGGATGCATTGGTTGTAGTGGTAGCATGACCAAGGGAGATAGTATTGATGGTGTTGATGATATTTTGTGAAGAAACTCCCATGGAAGGATTGTGTGATGGGGGATCGAGAGATGTTGCTCTAAGAGCATTGAGATCAAATCCCTTTGGTAACTTAGCCCCTTGGTCAAGGAGCATAGCTAGGAATCTGGAGGATTCATTTAAGACCACTTCTTCCACAAAAGTGGCTACTTTTGGGTGTTGGGAAGCAACTCATATGTCTTCTTCAAATACTTCCCCATTTGGGTATTTGCGGATAAATTGTTCAAAAATATTTTGTGGAGAGGGTGGGATGTTCATCTCACTGAAAGGATTGATACTGGAATTTCCCATGTCATTAGAAAGATTGTTCATGTCATTTGTGAAATTAAGAAAGTTTTTGTCTTGTCCAAAAGAAGCCATGAGTCTTTTCTTTCTCTGTAATCTAGTTTCAACCATAAAAAAATTTCTCAACTTTGGGATGATGGGGGAGAATGACCTAAATATGACACTATGTTTTTGGGTTTTTTAAAATTGAGGAAATGTTATGAAATGCAAATGAGACTAAAGGTTTGTGAATGCAAATGGTGTGACACTAAAATGGAGATACTAAATGGTATGCAACTAAAGGGAGCCTAAGATGTGCTCACTATTGGTAAATCTAAAGAGAGGAATACTTAACCAAGCAAAGTTTTGGCAATGATTCAAGTTTGGAATATCAATGGACTGTAAAAGGAGGAGTGATAAGGTGAAATTTCCACACTAGATTGATGAGTGGGAAATAATTCACAAGGATATTGACTGAAAGACAAGGGGTGATTAAGTCCAAAGATAACCTAGTATTGAAAGCAAAATTTTGACGATGGATGGTAAGAGTCTACTCCTAAAATCTACAAAAAATGAGTGTCTAAGGAGATGGTAGAGTTAATAATGCAATTAATGGAATGGAAATGGAATCCTATTGTGATCCTAAAAATGCCATCGATAATGCAATGTTGAGGAAAGTTGAGCAATTCAATGTCTAGTTTACACAGTAATAGTAAAGAAAGATTTGATGGGATTCTAGAAAAGACAAGTTTTGGACTTCAATTTTGATAGTGGGAAGATGGTTGTGAATTTTGGAAAATGCATCACAGGGAATGCGGCACGACAGAGCATATGCGGCTTAGAAAGGCGAATGTGGTTTTGGAACTGATGAATGTGGCTCAGAATGATGAATGTGGCTTGAAACTAGCAAATGCGGCTCAGAATGGCGAATCTAGTTTGAAACTGGTGAATGCAGCTCAGAATGGCGAATGCGGTTTGAATTTGGAAAATGTAGCTTCAAACCAACAAATGTGGCTCAAAATATAACGAATGACAGGGTGAATGTGTCAAATGGGGGATCAAATGCGGTGCAAAATGGCGATTGTGATGCAAGATGTTTCAAATGCGGCTTATCAGAGCGATTGCGGCTCAGAATTAACAAATGCGGTTTGACAGAGCGAGTGTGTCGCAGGAAGCAATTTTGGAAAAAAAAGTTTCAGCAGATTTACCAGTTTGTCTCAGATTTTAGTAGGTTTGATGTTTAGTTGTTGAAGTTTTCTAAAAATAGGTTGGCAAACACTTGGTGTTGTAAAAAAATTAAAATCAACCACATTGAAGACATTGACAAAAATCCTAAGGCTGCAAGGATAGTATTCTTATGGATCCCACGAACCGCATATCCTTAGCAAATGAATTCAGAAGCTTGGCCCCACAGGCTCCCCCTTACAATGCACTCACTTCTCAAGGCAACCAAGCTTCCAACCTCCATGAAAATCCCATGGCAGATTGATCATTTCTACTAAGAACTGTGCAGGTGTGGGTGCTTTGGCAACGACCGTTGCTGCACCAAAGAATAGAAGGTTTGTGGTTTTCTACAACAAAGGATTTATTTTGGCCACCCATTCAGAAGGCCACGTGAGAGGGATTATCATCCTAGTCTACAGAGGTTACGCTCTATAGGTTTTGACGCACCACAAGGATATTGGGGAGTCAATTGTTGGTCCACAAGAAGTTCTATAATGCTAAGCTTTCATTAACATTCAAATTTATATACCAGTTGGGCATTGCTTGGCTTTAGCGTGTTCCTGATTTGAGTCACTTTGGGGTGAGTAATTTTTTCCCAGCAAAGCAGGCCCAAAATCTAAGGCTTAACAAAAGAAAGTCAACATACTCATAGTTCAATCAATCTTTGTTTAGAAACAAAGAGAGAGAACATGAATATGCTAACTCACACTCACATGGTGTTCATTTTAAACCCAAAATCAAATGTGTACAAAGAAAAAATACATGGGGTTTATTTTATCCGTTTGTAGTGTTTGTCAAACAAAGGGGTTTATTTTAATCGTTTGTATTATTTTCTAACTAAGAGTTAATTTTAAACCCATGTAAAACAAAGTGTATTGTTCTTTTTAGCCTTATGCACTTGCATGTTTTTTCATTTTATCCCATGAGTGAAAAGAATGCAAGATTTGTTGGAAAAAAAGAAAAAACAACAACAATACACTTTAACTAACTCTAGCTAGACACACGCTGTGACAAATAGATTAGTAGCACAAAAAAAACTATAATCTAGAAATAAAGAAAACAGGAAAAAATTGAAAAAAAAAAAAAGAAAATCGAGGAAAAAATCTTACCAATAAAATGTGTCACAACAAAGCATATGCAACTCGATCTAACGTTTGTTGTTCAGAGGCTGGAAAATATGGTGCGACAGGTCGTATGCGTTGCTCGGGCTGTCAAATGTGGTGCGACAAAGCGAATGCATCGCAGGTGAAGTCAAATGTGGTGCAACAAAGTGTTTGCGTCGCACGGTCTGTCAATTGCATCATTTCGTACCTGTACCTGCAAAATAAAAATCGGAAGCCGTACAAAAACTTGCAAAAATTTGTTAAGGAAATTGTCGGGTTCACCAATGTAATGATGGATGTTCTGCAAGATAGATTTGTTAGTAACATATGCATGCATGTAAATTAATTAAATCCAATCAAAGCAATAGAATGCATAGGAGCAATAAGAAAAGAAAACATGAAGCAATCTCACCCAATCTTTCCTCCTCCATGGTTGACTTCCATTGAACCTTCTTAGCTTGCTGTGATGAAGAGTGTGCCCTTAGATTTAGCGAGCAAACTTCTGTGATGTTGACTAGCCCTAAACAAAACTTTGAAGGATTTTGTATAAACTAAATGCAAAATGAAGTTAAATCTAGAATGCAAGTAGTTAAAATAATAAACAAGAATGAAAGAAGAGATTAAGAGATTTCTCCAAATTTCTAAGATTGTTAAAAATGAGGACAAAATTGGCATTTTATAGAAAATGCAATTTTGGATGGACGGTGAGATTGAAGATTGAGAAAATGCCCTAGAATCAATGGTCAAGATTCAAAATGACAACTCTCAATTGGGGTTAGGGTAAAATTCTCAAATGAGTGGACAAGATTTAATTTAAGAAATTAAATCAAGGTTGGAGAATGAATGTGACATTGAGATGAAATTAGTAAAAATCAAAAGATAAGAAGATGAGATTTTAGAAAATCCGTAATTTTAGCAATTACTTGATTTGTAGAAGAATATTTCCATCTTGAATTAAAATTAATTCAAAATATGGATTTTGTGAAATAGTAAGTAGTTGATTTAAAATTAATTACTAAAAGAAGAAGCAGTTAACCATGTGAGACATTTTTAAATAATTTGTTTTATTTAAAAAGAGGGAAATGTCACATAAAGCAATTAAATAATTAGGAATAATTATTTAATTTAGTAGAGGTAGTTAATTAATTAAATAAATTAATAAATCTATTTAATTAAAAGAGGATTTGGGAATTAGTGACATTAAATAAATTAGAATATATTTTTTCTAATATTCAAGTGGACATTAATGATAAAGATTAATTAAATAAATTGAGAACTTTATTTAATTATGAGAAGACTTGATAATTAGTGATGCATTCAATAAATAAATAAATAAATAAAATTTATTTATTTAATAATCATGAAGAATAGAAAATCATGAATTAATTAAATAATTATGAATTATTTACTTAATAGTTGAAGGTGGGTTAGAAACATAATTAAAAGCCATAATTATGCTAGGAGGAAAAGTGGTAAAATAGTGCTTGCAGGCCTTGGTCATTTTTATGTGTCTACACTATGTGATAATGACATTTTCATGATGTTGTAGCCTAGTTTGAACTATTTCTACATCTAACATAAAATTTATAATAACTTTTCATGTGCAAATATACTTGATTCTTGAAGAAGAGACTGCAACGTCATAGTTTTGGATGATTTTTCTCTTTTCTTTCCAATGAAGTTTGATTCTTCGAATGTGTAAAAATTATGGGAATAGTTTGAATTTGTTTAATTTATGTTGATAAGCAAGAAACCATTGCAATAATTTGATTGTAATAATTCTATATCCATAGATATGCACAATTGCAACCATGTTAAATATGCAATCCATATGCAATGTTTCACTTAGTACATTAATCAGATTATATGTTATCTATTCCATGGATTGTCGATAGTTTTGAATTTGTTTGAAGAAAATTTACAAAATAGAAAGACATGAAAAATTTCTTACAAATATGAAGGCGTTATAACAAAAAGCAATACTTGTAGTTGTAGGAGAACAAAAGTCCTGGTTTCAGGACAAGGGCAACCACTTAGCTGAGTTGTAAAATAAATACAATTGCATTGATAGAGTTATCTTCACTTTGCCGGGATTAGAAGCACTCACTCTTGTTTGAAAGTCTAATTAGGAAACTGGCAATAATTTTTCTATGTTTGTAGAAATAAGAAACAAAATTGTTGAGAAGAAGGTCCACTAGTTAATAAAAAGTTCATTGTAGCAGCTAAGAACTTTGGAAAAAAGTTCGACTAGTTAATAAAAACTTTATTGTAAGGGCTAACAACCTATTTAATAACAAACTACAAACTTAGGCTAAAAAATAATTGCTTTACTCAAAAAATTGGTCAAACAAAAGTGACTATAGAAATAAAATCACACATATTTAGATTATTGTATTTGTCTTACCAATCAACCATATTGAAGCCAATGCAGTGAATAGAAAAATAGACACAGAAAAATATAGTTAAGTTATATAATTTGATTGGTGTATGAAGTGAAAAATTGCATATGGACTACATATCACATGCTTCTAATTATGCATAAATTTGACTGCAAAACTAACTTGCTTTTGCCCAAAAAATAGTTTCATGTCTATGAATTATCATATTCTTGAACCAGGGCTCTCCTTTATTGTTCACAAGTCTTCAAAAGAAAAATGTGTAGACATATTGGAAGACTTAAAATTCATTGGAAAGAAAGGAGAAAAATGATATGAGAATCTGACCTTCCATTTTCTTGTTCAACAACCAAGAATATTCTAGCCATATAGATTTTTTCCTTAGACTCCATTCACGAGCAATGGTTTTTGTCATGGGGACAAATTAGACAAATGAGAACATTCCATGACATATAATATGTTATTTTTAAACATGAAACTTAGAAGCACATGATAAAATTTACAGAGAAAAGGCCAACACAATAAGTTTTTGCAAACATTCAAATGTAAAATAAAAATTTTGCAAGCTTTACTGATAGGTTGTTGGCTAGTCAAGAAATGAATACATAGTTAATGCATTGTATGCCTACAAAATATGAGAAAGGTCTTGTCGACTGTGGAGGAAAATTGCGTGCAAATATTTGTGGAGGAAAATGTGGGTAAGCAAGCTATGAATACATACTAAAGCAATATGCATAAAATGCAAAAAAATTATAAGATTCATAAAATTTACAACTTTTGATGTTTGCAAAAATTTATCATAAACACACAGGAAAGCCACTCACTAGTATGTAAGTGTCGGGTTGTATTTGTGCTTATTGGTGTTTTTCCAGTGATATTTCTTTTTTATTGCATTAGCCACGTACTCCTTTGCTTCAACTATTCCATGTTTATGGGTTACATAGCATATGTCATTCACTGTACCCACTTGACCCATTAGCCCTTATAACAACAAGCAATACTTCTAGTCATCAAGCATCATAAATAGATAGACAGACCACTCGTCAGTTGTGCACTGTCCATACACAGAGTTTTTCACTTCCATGAAGTTGCTCAGTTTCTAGTCTCTCTTTTTTCTCACCACGAACGTGATCCTGTGAAGCATTTCTTCTTTATTGCATTTAATGCCTAAAATTGAACAAGGCTCATTACAAACAATTGAAAATAGGCAACCAAGTACTGATATGTATAACTGCAGAAATAAATAAAATATTTATTCAAACATGTCAAAATCAACTTGGGAAAATGTCATTGCTCCATGACATAGTAACAATATAGAGGAAAAACATAACAACATTTAAACAATTGTAAACAATGACATAAGGAAACAGACTCCACACATGAATACAATTGCAATTTAGTAGACCTTCCAAATTTAAAGAGAATAATTTTCTTGCAAGAGGAATAGGACATAAATATATAAACTAGGGATAAAAAAAGAAACTGAACTTACCAATTTATGCCATAGCATGGTAGAAACTCGATCCTCTATGCCCTAACATATGCAACAAATGGGCTGAATCATAGTTGCCACCTGAAAAAAACAAAGGACCTATCATTCTTAATAATAAATAGAAAATTTGTGTAACCATGTATTTCAATTTCCAATGTTGAATACTAGCACCAATTGTAGACCAAGCATGTCAAATACTATGAACAATGCCAGTTACCCAGAGACACATGTGCAATGAAGAACATGTATATAATAAAAAACATTAGAAAAGCATAAGCCTATCACAAATAGGCGTGCATTGCAACTACACTTCAATTTATTTCGTGAAAATGAAAATTAGGTCCAAGTAATTGGAAAATATTTGGGTGTAAAATGATTAAGCATGTGTGTGTTGAAAGGGTCTATGTCTATTGTACTGGGAACGAAAAACAAGGCATTTGTAAGCTCGTATGTCTTTTACAGTGTCATTTTGTAGTTCTGCACACATTTGTATTCTATTAAGCAGTGCATTAGCATCTACTATATGCAAGATCTTATTTATTCTGAGTAGACTAAAGTGCAACCATCATTAGTGGCTTATGGTGTGAAGTTTAAAATCTATCAAGCAATGTAGTATTTGTATTATTTTTTCATTTGCTCAGATCCATGTCAAATCAGACATATCTTGAATAGATAGACATCCTTCAATTCCTATCACTCTCTCATGAACAAATAATATATTTGAATTATATATATATATAGATACACATACATACATATATATACATAGACATATATATATATATATGCACACCTAATTATATGTAAAAATAGGTGTACATACATATATACATCTACATATATATACATATATGCATACATGTATACATATGAGCATATATGAAGACATACATATATGGATATACTTAGACCTAATTTTCATTTTCATTTAATAAATTCAAGTTTAGTGGAAATGACTATGTGCATGGGAAATATTACTTCCATTCTTTACCATGAATAGTACATTATCATGTGAAGTCTTTATGAAGAAGAATGCATTCCAACACATAATTATATCAACAAACTCATCAAGTATTTCCAATGGCAAAGCTCACTAGAATAATTATTATTATTGAAACAAATCAAGAGAGTGAGAAAAGTAGGAGGAAAATGCCACCGGCCAGAATGAAAATGAAGTCAAATGAACTTTGTATGAACACTTGTATTAATAAAGTGTTTGTATCAAACACAGGATAAATATGCTTGACTAAGTAGCATGTATAAAATATATGATATATGATACATTACAATGAATAATGTAATGTATAATTTATGGGAATCCAAATAGTTTTATGTGCATATAATCAATCAATTTGATGTATGTAGAAATGATAATTTCATTGTGGTTATAGGTGCATGAATATGAATTGGAACCAACTAAGCCTCCCTATCAAACTTTACCGATATAGGTAATTGTATAGAGGGATTAAATATGGAAATTAGGTTATGCAAGTAATAGTTGAAAGCATAAAACATGTAAATATTAGAAAGAGAAATTGTTTAATATATAAGAAAGTCAAAATGAATAAATTGTTACAAATGTCATTTTGAATGCTTTTGAGGGGGCAACAACGACAACATCTTGATGCCTAAATTCATTGGTGGGGAGTGCACTTGAGTCCATTAGATGAATTGTTAGTTGTTGACAACAAAGAAGAAAACATTGATGAATTATGGTGTTAATTCTACAGCTAAAGAGGAGACAGTGACATGTAAAGGCATACAAAGAGGGAAGTGAGAGGAAAAACTAGAACACAACAATATAAATGATGCTAAAACTTACAAATGACTTGTCTTTTACATGATAGAAATAACCCCTAGTAAGAGACACAGTTTTGATATATGATAAATAGATTGAAGTGAAATTCCCATTAATGGATTATGGTGTTAATTTTAATGCATGTCAAAGGAAAAGGATCTTATCTATATATATTTATACGTATATATATATATATATATATATATATATATATATATATATATCCATACATACATATATGTATTTTTTAATATGTATGTATGTGTGTACATATGTGCACAAAAAGAAATGTGCATATATGCAAGTATATATATAGGTAGGTATATATACACATATATATTTGTGCATGTGTATATATATATATATGAGCTTGTTGATATACTCATGTCTTGGCATGGGCTCTTGCTAGGGACACATGGTGTCTTAAGCACTACATTTGAATTTACTATTTGTGTCTTCTCATTTATTGTGAGTAGGCTGAGGTGCAACTGTCATTAGTGGATTATGGTGTGAAGTTTTAAGTCTGTCAAGAAAAGTGGTATTTGTATTGTTTGTTCATTTGCTCAGGTTGGATGCCAGTTGCAGTTCAATCAATTAGATGAGAATGAAAAATTTTCCTATTGGAAATATAGTAGTGTGTTTGTTAGGAAAGTAAATCAAAGATCAAGGTTCATTCAATGATCCAAATTCTTGCATATCCCGCTCACTCTCATCCCTTTTGTTTGCAAACATTCTTGAGTGTTCATTTGGTTACGTAGCCATACTAGTTCAACTATGCACTGGAGAGGCTTCTTTTCACCAAAGCATTTTTAGTATTAAACCATGTTGCATACACTGATAATTTGTAAAGTATAATGATACATAGTTTAATACTTAAATGCTCTTATGAAAAAGAAGTCTCTTCAATGCTATAACCTCCAATGTCACTACAAATTTTTCTCCTCTAATATGTAAATGTTGTTGCCAACATTATGCACATTCCTATATTATGTATTTGATATCAAATGGATCCGTTTATTGGTTTATTAAATGGATATGTTTATGGGCCTACTTAGCAATATGATGTCCATGTTCAGAGTGTAGTGCAATTTCTTGTTAATGTAAGTCTATTGAATTATACTGAAAGTTATTCAAGTTAATTGTGTATCCATGAAAGAGCAATAGTTAATGAAACATGTCCAGCTGTTCAAGATATACGTAATGACTTGTCCATGCCTTCATCCATGGGTAATATGCACATGTTGAAGAAATCACTATCAATATGTCTAGAAAATAAGTTGCATTGTTAGTAGTAGTTGCCTTGCCTAATTGGAAATTGTGATACATAGTTGCATAGATTTTATTTACTATTAAGATTGGTAGGTGCCTTAATACTAGAAGCAATAGCTTACTTTTAGAAGGAAATCAACAAATGTTGCTAGAAACGTCAAAAATCACTTCAAACAAATAGGATTTTGATGTTGTGATTCTAGCTACCTTTTTGAGTAGCAATTTCCCAGCATTTGAAGAAACAACAAAAATAGCATTGCCATAATCATAACTACCCAAACATCAACATCTATCAGCGAATTTCTAAAAGCCAGACAAAATAAAAATTACACTTGGAGGAGTGACTACTATAATTGGCACAAACCATATAAACTACATTAGAAAAGATCTAAAAAGCACACATGCATAACAAAAAATAAATAACAAACTTATTCAAATCATGGAGTAAAAATTAAAAATAAAGGTGGGGTGTGATCTAATACCGCATTGGTGTGTTTCAACAAGCTGCAATGTCTCGTTAGTTAGCCAATAGAATTGTAACACCATATCCATAGTCCTATAAATAGCATAAGAAGACTACATGAGTGAAAATGGAAAAAGACATTGCATTGTCTATTGTGGATTCAATTTAAATCTGTATACCTCACACGATCCAAGGAACATTAAAAAATGAATATATAAGATAGAATATTTAAAACCTTACTCACATCTTGGTTCGGCTTTTTAATGCCTATCTCTACTTCCTCAACAAAACATGTTGTGATAGCCCCAAATATGTGTGCATTCTTAGTTTTTTTTTATCTACAGTTAGCTTCAAAATTTCTCCAAAAAGGTCACAAACATATACTATAATGCATTAACTACAACTGTTTACCATCTCTAAAATAAATGACATTGTAACTTACCTAACAGACAATGTATGATGTTTATTAGCCACAATGAAAATAATAGCCAGATATTTGATCGATATATTTAGCTGACTATGTATTGTTTCTTACATGGTCCAAGCCACACCTCCTCACATTGTTATTGGCATAGATCCATGCAAGACCAATGACCACTCTAAAACACACTATGCATTGCCTCTAAAATGGACAACAATCTTTTTTTTCAGCAACCACATATGTATATATACACATACATATATATATACATGGACATATATATGTATATACAGACCTCATTATATGCAGAAAGAGGTGCACACACATATATACATCTATAAATTTATACATTTATGCATACATGTACACACATAAGCATATATGAAGACATACATATATGTGAGAACATATGCGTCGATACATACATATATATGCATATGTTTAAGTATATACATATATTTATACATACATACATACATACATACATATATATATATATTCATACACACATATATGTATAAACATCAAGAGGGGGAAAATGAAAATATATATGTTTGTACATACATTTGTACATACATATGTATATATATACACATATGTAAGTGTATATGTGTAGAGTTATATATATGCATATGCACATACATATAGACACATTTACACATGTACATATACATACTTTTATATATACATACCTACACATGCATATATATACATGCTAACATATATATGTAGCTAGATGCAGCTATATATATCTACGCTTGTACATATGTGCATGTGGTGAACAATACAAACAATATTTTTCCTGACAGTCATAGGACTCAACACCACTATGCATTAATAGCAACTGCACTTTAGTCTATTTAGAATATAGGGAAAAATAGATCCTAGTAAATGCAAAATGCACAATAGACACACATATATACATATATATATATATAAATAGATGCATACATACATTTATACATATATATGCATAAAAATATATATCTGCATGCGCACACACGTATATATACATACATACAAATATATATGTATATATATGTATGTATACATACTTATATATACTTGCATAAATGTATGTCTTTGTGTGCACATATGTACATACACACATACATATAAAAACATACATATATGTATATATGCATATATGTATATACACGTATATATATATACATGTATATATATATATATAGATAAAATCCTTTTTCCTTGACATGCATGAAACTTAAGACCATAATCCATTAATGGGAACTTCACTTCAATCTATTTTCCACAATTCAAAATCTGCTAATTTAAATTGAAAGTGTGATCATATACACACAACATGTGACCCACTACAGGAAACGCTACATGAAAAATTGCACCAATGACACATGCATAGCAAGAGATCATTACAATAAAAAAATTTTTTACACTCCATTGCTATGAACTATAAATTACAACTGCAAAATATAAATAGAAAGCAAACAACACACCATAGGTCAATGACTAGGAATTTTGGGGGAAGAACATAAACATCATTTTAACGGTTCCAAATAGACACCATTGGAAGATGTCTTATTTATAAAAAATATTCATTGCATGCATTGTTTAAAACATCAATCACATATCAGTTATACCATGTACATATAGACATCTTCCAATATCTATCACTATTTCATGTACAGACAATTTAGTTGATTTGAAGTAATAGACATTGCAAAATGTTTTCAATTTGCATAGGATAAACATGTTGCTCACAAGAACTACCATAACTCCCGCTAAAATCTTAACCGACCCAACCATGGTCTACACAAATTTCGCACATGCAATGGAAACTTTCAAACACATTCTTCGTTGACAGATTTTATGATGAGCATCAAGTCCACATCTGTTATAAAAGGTATAATAATTTACAAATGCAACTTTTTTTGATAGATTGATTGATAATGGTGAAATCTATGCCTCTTGATAGAATTGAATCATGACTAGCAAAGAAATATACATTAATGAATTAGGGTGTTAAGTATTTAACTCAACAACAAAAACTAATCATAGAAGCAATCAATGATAGCAAAGAATATCTACATTAACACACAAAATGCAAACAACAAATAATACACATTAACCCCTAAAATGTAAACGTGTAAAGCACTATAAAACGACATTCAATAGACATAGATTTTATGATTTTATACCCAGATATATTCCAATTGCTTGGACCTAACTTTCTTGCTATTTAATATATTCAACCATAGGTGCAATGCAATGCATGCGTCCATAAAATGCAAACAACAACAAACGATAGACATTAACCCATAAAATACAAACATGTAAAAAAACACAAAATAATGTTGTAAAAGACATATGAGCTTACAAAAACCTCGTCTTTCAATCCCAATACAATATACATAGACCCTCTCAATAGACGCAGGCTAAATCATTTTACACCCAGACATTTTCCAATTACTTGGAGCTAATTTTCATTTTCATCAAATAAATTCAAGTGCAGTTGCAGTGCATGCATGGCGAGGAAATAGTAATTTCATTCTTAATCATGACAAGCACACTATCATGCTAAGTACTTCACTCAACAAGAAAGAACAACCGATAAACACACCCAGGCAAACACCCTCAACAAATGTGAAAACAACGCAAATAACACTTTGCTTGACATAATTTAAACTTCAACCCTAAGAAATACTTCAAATATGAACAATTCTAATATTCACCCAATAAATTCAACTGCAACTAGCTATTTCCATTCTTAATCATGGATAGCAAAGAAACTCACATTAACGAATTACAGTGTTAAGTATTTAAGTCGACAAAAAACAACAACCCATAAAAGCAGTTGATGATTGCAAAGTACTGAACAAGAAAGGCTAACCCATATCTACACTCACACACACAACCTGAGAAAATGGACAAACAACACAAATATTACATTCCTCAATAAAATTAAAACTTCAAAACCAAAAAAAATTAAAATATGAACTATTCTCATCTTCATCGGATAAATTGAAATGCAACTAACTATTTAACTTGACAATTAGAGGAGCAAAAGCTTCACTTGGAGATTGGTTCAATGTCTTGGGCTATGTTCTTGGAGCATTTTAGAGTGTGTTTCCTATTAGAGCATTGGAGACAGTGTCACGTAGATGAGCTCCATGATCTACATCAGATGGCTATGTCAATTGAGCAATTTGAGCATAGGTCCTATGAGCTCAAACAATATGTCATGATTGTGGACGATGAGGCTATTTTGGTACAAAACTTCATCAGGAGCTTGAATGCCCGTATCAGTGGGGGAGTCTGAGTCTTCGATCCAAAGACTATGGAGGTAGCCATGGAGAAGGCATGAATTATGGAGGAGAATCTATCTATGGCTTTGGGTGGACATACAGGTGTTTAGATAGGTAGTTCACCTACTACAGGTTTTAGTTCTCATGGTGTTCTGACTCAGATAGGAGGTTCCTCTTGGAACCAACTAGCACCTACTAAGGGTGGACAACAGCAACAACGTTATCCACTGAAGAATAAGAATTCTTAATTCCAGTCGGGTAACGGTTCACAGTATGGGAAGAACCGTAATTGGTGGTGTAATAAACGCAACCGTCAAGATCAGCCAACACAGAGTGCATAGTCTACGATTAGTAGAGGCATTTTCTGTAATGCCTCGCCAAGTAACCTTAAAGGAAGTTGCAATTAACGTCTTAAGCAAACTAATTTTTTTTTTTTTTTTATAAAGTGCATTTAACATACACATTCACTTATTAATTAACAACAACCTCTAAGGCTACAAGGTTAGGATTACTTAAATCCACACATACATATTACATATAACCATAGCCTTATGAACTTTATGAAATAAACATCATACATCATAAGAATATCACATAACATAATAAGATAATCAACCAAGATACAATCTCATAATCATTATCTTATTCCAATAGTTACATCACTCATTCCCAGAATGAGACAATAGTACTCAAGATTACAATTACAAACTTCCACCTCATACACATAAGAGGGATAAAATAACTTATACAAGTTAAAATATTACAATGCAAGTAATTACAACAAGAACCGCGAGCTGTCCATCTGGATGTCTCGCCACCAAGTATTGAAGATAAAAGGGGACCCAACGGTTTTGGTGCATGTTCCACCCAACCAATGTGGTACCCGAAGGCCCACCCCCCATGCTAGGAGATAGTAACAAAGTAACATGGACAAATATTCTACTACCTCTAACCAAAGGCAAATTCGAACTGACTCATACTGTTATAACCAACCAAATGAATTAACAAGTACAACTCATTCACCATACAAGTACGAATCAAGTACAACTCCAACATCACTAACATAGGTCACATTGCTTCCAGACATAAAGTAGATCAAGTATGTTCAAATAACCATACACATAAAATAATTAACAAGAGTTGTCATAGATAGAGTGTGATCGCATAGTTTGTCATGAGATCTCCTCTGGGCATTCTTCATAGGCTCCGGCACAAGTAATCCTGGTGGCCTCAACCGAATCCCAGCACTCATACTCACTCATGCGGAATCAACTACCTCTCGCAAGAACAAGATAGTTGATCTTTCCATTCCAGGCCTTCTCACTCATCCCAAGTCTAAACAAGGCCTTGTGTCTATGAGTGAGGATTAAATTATCTTGATTAATGTGAAGTTAATCCTAATCTTCTAAGTAAATTATTTTAATTATCACTTGTTTAAATCACTCCTGAAGGTTAGCCAGTTTACCTCTTTGGGCTCTGGCGCCTAACAGAAGCCACTCTTCTATTCGACAACACACACCCAAACAATCCACCAAGGGAACCACAAGTGCATACCAACTAGGCATCATAATCCACTCCAACACAAGGAGGATACAAATAATAACTCACTCCAAACATCTTGGAGGCAATAACACATAGTCCACTCCTTTCACAGGAGATACAAAAGATCCCACTCCAAACATCTTGGAGGCAATAACACATAGTCCACTCCTTTCACAGGAGGTACAAAAGATCCCACTCCAAACATCTTGGAGGCAATAACACATAGTCCACTCCTTTCACAGGAGGCAACAAGATGAAACCACATAACAAGGTCACTCCATACAAGGAGACATGGATCCCATAATCCGCTCCTAAACCAAGGAGGTGCAAACATCCCCGTTCGTGAAAACCGGGTAAAACTGAAAAGACGCCATGCACTATCCAAGGGAAAACAACTGGATGGCATAAAGATTCAACAACCCTTATCCTCTAAGTTCTTCTCAAAGACTTATAATTTAGGACTAACACTAAATCCCAAAACCAACAATGCAACTTAACGACATAGCAACACAAGCATTCAAGTCATCAATCAAATCTAATATTTGGATTTCCTAAATCCATACTCATTCAATAGGTAGTGTTGACAAAGTCAAAGACATGATAAGTAGATCGTCTAAAATAATCATAACCCCTATTTTCCTTTTCATTATTGGAAATCTAAAACAATTAAACTTACTTCCCTTTACTGATTACAAAGAATTAGATCCTTTAAGATAAGCATGAGGAAGATACTACTTTTGGATATACTAAATCCATATCTCTTTCATAATCCAATCACAATGATTCAATTAATCTAAATAGAAATTAATAAAAAAACATAATTGATTGCCTCATCCATAAAACAACTTCTTAATTTACTTTTAAATTCACACAAATCCATACAAGTAAATTCTTTCCATTTCTTAACCAAATCTTACATCTCATTCACTTTTCTATTTAAAACATTCAATCACTTCAATATAATAACATATTGTTTCTCTATTCATTTTCCATATACACTAATCAATCCAATTTTAAATCTCTATTCAATAATATATTGCATTATTTAAATCAAATGTTTAACTCTTTCAATTAAACTTTAACAAGCCATTTTAAAATAACAATAATTTCTCCATATGTTTATAATTTTAATTCCACTAATCTAATATACAAATTTTATTTAAAATAATATAAATAAATATAATACTTTAGTATTATAAATTATAATATAAAATATTATTAAATAATATTTTAATATTATAATAACAATACATAAAATATTAATATTTATAAATATCAATTTATTATTATTTTATTTTCAGAACAGCCATGGGAAAAATAACTTAACAGCAGTCTCATGTTTCAAGCATAACTCAAAAAATACGATCTGGGTATTTCCCATTTTTGGATAGGAGTAAGAAAATTTCAAAATGAAAAAACCCTTTAAATTTCCTGAAAATCCAGTTTGTAAAAGTGAAGTTATAGGCGACGCAATCAGACCATTTTACCATGAAAATATAACTATACTGCAGATTTTAAAATCCATTTTTTGATAATAAACATAAAGTTTCATTTTCTGAAAACATTCTAAGTGCATTGTTCAATTTCTATGTTTGATTTCAATAACAATAAAATCAATTTCTCCAAATAATTTAAATTCAACTAAGGTTTTCACAATTTTCACTCAAGAATTTTCACAAGCAAAGGCTGTAAATTTATTTAATTCTTTTCTTCTAATATCAAGTTTGTTTTCTAAAACAGATTTAACAAATAAATCTTTAATCACTACTATTTTAAAAAAAAACAATCAAGAACAATAAAATACAAAGAGGAAAACCTGGTACAAGAAGCTACAGGAAGAGATGAATTTTTGATGCAAGCCTCCTCCAAAGATTTCCTGAATTTTCTTCAATCCTCCAATGAATCCAATCCAAAATCCAACAAATGCAAACAATCTTTCCTTCAATCAATTCTACAATCAAACTTTCTTCAAACCTTGTGCAAATTTTCCAAAATTTCTTCCCTGCTGTAAAAATGTATTTCTTTATAAAAAACTTTTTGTTGCCCCTAAAATTAAAACATATATTCTTATAAATCAAAAATACCTAATTCACATTACATGCAAATTAGATATTTCAATTTCAATTTCAATATTTACAACCCTAATTCACATTACATGCAAATTAGATATTTCAATTTCAATTTCAATTTCAATTTCAATTTCAATTTCAATTTCACTTTCAATTTCAAATTTCAATTTCAATTTTAATTTCAATTTCACTTTTCAAAAACCCACTTTCAATTTAAAATGCAATTTCAAATAATAAATTAATTTCCAAAATTGCAACCAATTTTCCAAATAAACATTTAATTACAATTTCTAATTTAATTCTCACACGTTGGAATTAAATTCCAAAATTAATTCTAATTCTTTTATTTCCTTTCATTCTTTTGCTTCACGTTTAATTAATTAATTTAATTATTTAATAACTAAATTCAACCCCTTGGATCAAATTTAATAAATTAAATAAACTAAATATAATTAATTAATTTAAGTATAAACTTTTATCCACATTGCATTATTTATATTAAATAATCATCAACATGATTTAAATGCAATTATTCTAAGTATCTATTTCCAGATCAATAATCCTTCAGAAATAAATAACATTAAAACAAGACAGACAATAATTCGACACACACAACTGACGACACACTAAGGCTAGGGCATAGACTTGACACATGTTACCTAGCTACTATCTCCCGTTCAACTTAACCGTTGGATCGACACGCTCAAACCTGTGAAGTCAGGTGGAGTCGATGTCATGTACCTGCAATCCTGCAACCAAGTAAACAACATCATACGATATATCCAGCATATAATACACACCGTGAAGAAGGAATTATGGATTCGCAGGGCGCTCGCAAGCGAGTGATGTGAACTCGTCCTCTTCACCAATACACTCATCGAAACTGACACTTCCATCATAATCCAGTAATCTCATAATAACATCTCATGTTAACTCTACAACAACATTAATCTATAATGCATGTGAAACAATAATCAGATAACTACATCCCACAATAATAGTTATCGCTCAATAGTAGCGATCAAAACATCATAACAAAATGTATCCAATATCAAAGTAATTGCAACCAAACATAGCATAAAGCAACTTGAACAAGAAACAAAACAGAGGGGTATTACATTCTCCCCCCCAAAGATTAGGCTTACTCCTGGAAGCCTGCAGAAACCCAAGAGCAAACTCCATACAATCACATGAAACCAAGGGGTATTACAGTTTCCAACAGTCGAATGCACCTTTGAGTGGCAGAGGCACTAGTTGATTTTCATGTGGTCAACAGGGACATATTGTGAGGCAGTGTCCTATGAGAGGTACATTAGGGTCTGGTCAACATCCCACAGCTTCAAAGCCGACGGTTGGAGATGTAGGTCGTTCTCACAAATTTTTTTCTACAATGGATAACCGTTAGGCAGATCATCAGAATAATGTGGTTGAAGCTTCAGGTCAATTACAATGTATTACTATTTCTATCCTTTTTTATTCTAGAGCTTCTAATTCATTTATTTCTCCATCTATTGTTGAGTGATGTGGACTCGTGGCAATAAAGAAATGTGTTAGGTGGCAGGTAGAATTGGCCTCTAGGGTGAAGGTAGCAGTAGAATCCCTTGTTCGCAATTGTGGACTTAGGATTGGATCGCTATCTACCTCAATAGATCTTCGGGTTATATCTCTTGTTTCTTATGACATTGTTTTGGGTATGGATTGGTTGGAATCCCATAGTGTTGTGATTGATTATCGATAGAAGATAGTGAGTTGCTTAGATGATTATGGTGCAAAAGTTGAAATAATTGGTGTGCAGAGACCCATCTCCTTGCGGATTACAGCTGCTATGCAATTAAGGAGATGCATGCATTAGGGTTGTCAAATATTTGCAGAAATAGTTAATGACTTGGAGGTAGGGGAGAGTCAAGAGGTATCTCTTGATGATTACCCTATTCTTGGGGAATTCACAGATGTGTTTCCCAGTGATATTCCTGGTATGGTGTTGAAACGTGACATAGATTTTAGAATCGATCTAGTACTTGGGGCACAACCTATATCTCGAGCTCCATATAGAATGACCACTTAGGAACTAGAATAGCTTCATTTGTAGTTGGAGGAACTTCTAGCTAAGGGTTTTATTTTTCTGAGTGTTTCTCCTTAGGGAGAACCAGTCATCTTCGTGAAGAATAAGGATGGATCTCTCAAGTTGTGCATTGATTATCATCGATTGAATAAAGTGATAGTTAAGAATCAATATCCCTTGCCTAGAATAGATGATCTCTTTTATCAGATTAAGGGAGCTAATGTGTTTTCTAAAATTGATTTGAAATTGGGTTACCATCAGTTGCGCATTTCGTAAGCGGACATTCATAAAATGACATTTCGAACTCGTTACAGGAACTATGAGTTCACAGTGGTACCGTTCGGGTTAACAAATGCACCATGCATTTTCATGAGTTTGATGAAAGGTGTTTTTCGCACATACCTTGATCACTTTGTTCTTGTGTTTCTCAATGATGTTTTGATCTATTCGAGAGATATGAAGGAGCACAAAGAGCATATGAGATGTGTACTGTAGTGCTTAAGAGAGAATCAACTATTCACAAATTTATCAAAGTGTGAGTTCTTCCAGACTAAGATGAAATACCTTGGTCTGAATGTTATCTTTGGAGAGGGTATTGCAGTGGATCTTTCAAAGATCCAAGTCATCATTGATTGGCTCGTGCCTACCAATGTACCTGAGGTTCACAGTTTTATGGGTCTTGTCGGGTATTACAGACGGTTTGTTCAGGGGTTTTCTAGGATTTCTCATCCTATTACTTCTCTTCAGAGGAAAGGGAATAAATTCATTTGGTTAGATGAGTGTTAATCGACTTTTCAGACACTCAAGAAAGTTGATGAGTGTGCCTATCCTAGATGTTCTTGATCCTACTAAGGACTTTATTGTTTTCATTGACGCGTCTTTAGAGGGATTGGGAGCCGTTCTAATGTAGGAAGGTCGAGTGATCACTTACGAGTCTCACAAACTCAAGGATCATGAATTGAACTATCCTACTCATGATTTGGAGTTAGCTACAATTGTTCATGCTCTAGTTCGGTGGAGGCATTTCTCGTTGGGTCACCAGAACTTCACAGTGATCACCGTAGTTTGTAGTACATTTTCACGTAGCCTAATTTGAATATTAGGAAAAGACGATGGATGGAGTTCTTATGTGAGTATGACTTTGAGGTGAAATTTATCTAGGGGAAGGAGAACGTAGTGGTTGACGCTCTTAGTTGGGAAAGGCATGAGCTTTATGTCGTGACTCTTGGAGTTGATTTCAGGAGTCATATTTTAGCATCACTTCCTACAGACAGACTGTATCAGGAGGTGAAGACAGAGTTGGGATTAGGTAGACCCTTGGAGGGTATATTTACAAGATATATGCTCGAGTCAGATGGTTTGTTGTGACATTTGGGTCATATCTATGTGCCACTTGAAGATGGTCTTCACACTTTGATTATGTTAGAGGCACACTGAGCACCTTATTCAACTCATCCTGGTGTTAAGAAGATGCATGCAAATCTTCAACTATTGTAATTTTTGCCTAGGATGAAGTGTGACATCGCTGATTTTTTTTTTAGATGTCTTGAGTGCCAGAGAGTTAAGGCTAAGCATCAACATCCCATAGGACTATTGCAACCACATCTTGTTCCTAAATGGAAATGGGATATCATATCGATGGACTTCACTGTTGGTTTACATATGTCATCTCATCGACTTGATGGTATCATGGTTATGGTTGACAGGTTGACTAAGGTAGCACATTGCTCTCTGGTTTGTTCATCCTATAATGCCTCATCTGTGGCAAAGATCTTCATGGAGGATATTGTTTGTTTGCATGGAATTCCATGCAAAATTATTTTTGATAGAGACCCTATGTTTACATTAGCATTATGGACATCCTTACAGCATGCCTTAGGTACTCAGTTGAACTTTAGTTCAGCTTATCACCCAGAGACCAATGAAAAGACCAAGAGGGTCAACCAGATTCTTGAGGATATGCTCAGGATGTATGTGATGGATCAGTAGTCATGTTGGGAAGATTATTTGTACTTGGTGGAGTTTTCCTATAATAATGGGTATCATAGTTCCATAGGTATGCCTCCTTTTCAGGCATTGTATGGATGTCCTTGTCAAACTCCATTGAGTTGGGATCGATTAGAGGATAAAGTGCTTCTTGGACTTGAGATGCTTCTAGATATGGAGCAACAGGTTGATCATATCAAAGAGAACTTGGTGGTGGTGAAGGACATGCAGAAGAAGTGTGTCGATGCTCATAGAGTGGATTGTCAGTTTTTAGTTGGCGATAGGGTATTTCTTCGAGTGCGTCCGCAAAATAGTCCAATCTGTTATGGAAAAGGCTCTAAGCTCATGCCTCATTTCATTGGACCATTAGAGAGTTTAGAGAGGATTGGTCCTATAGCTTATCGACTTGCTTTACCACCCAGTTTTTCATGCATTCATGATGTATTTCATGTATCTGTTCTTAGGCCTTATCATCCTAATATTTCACATGTGCTCGATTGGAATGCATTACAGGCACAGGACGGGCAGCTGGATTTGGAGCTCATGGGCATTATTCAACACAGGAGGCTCACCCTCAGGGGTTGAGACGTTGATTAGGTGAGGGTCCAGTGAGATCCTAGTGACGAGGTATTAGCTACTTGGGAGGATGTGGCATGCATGAGGGAGCTTTATCCTTATTTGTTTGCAAGCTTCCAAGAGTAAGCCTTATCCTAGGGGGGAGGATGTAGTGTCCCTCCAATTGCTACTATTTGTTTATGTTCATTTTCTATTCGTTTAGTTGTTTTGGATACCATATTACTTTATTTTAGTTACGACAAAGTTACTATGTTATTTTTTTTACTGGGTTGATGATACATTAGACGTTGTGATCTTTTTTTATGTTTTTATGGTGACATTATGATTGACATTGAATGTGTTATGGTTTCATGTTGTTTATGAGCTTAAATGATTTTATGATATATTGTTGCATGTCAGTCTTGGTGAAGGAGATAGTGTAGCATTACTCACTCGTGAGTACCCTACTACATTGCGACTCTCCTTCACAGTGTGATTGTCGATATATGTTGATATGTTTGACAATGTTGTTTTATATAGTTTGTAGGTACATGCATCAAATCCACCTACTTTTTCAAGTCTGAGCGTGCCATAACCCAATGGAAACATGTTGTTTCAGAGATAGTGTCAGGTCCTCTTTCTTTAGCCATCGTTCTCGATAGAACGAGTACCCGTTTCTTACCCTTTTGTTGTTCGTCGTTCATTTCCTCATATCGTTTGTGTTTTCGTCATGTTGGAAATTGATTTGTTTAATTAGTTAAATGATTTCATTTATAAGTATTTGATTTTATTGTAATTTAATTGTAATGTTAGATTAAAATAATTATGTTAGATTACTTTATAATTAAAGTTTGATTAACTATTTAAAATATTTGATTAATTAAAATTATTAAATAGAATATTAATTAAATGTAACTGTTTATTGATTGTGAAAACTTAAATATTTTTAGAATAGATATTTAAAAAAGAAGAAGTTATTTTCAACAGTTTATGCAAAATATCTGAAAACGTGATTCGAATGAGGAAGTGTCATCTATAGTTATTGTTTAATTTGATCTGCTTGATCAACTTCATTTGCATGAAGATTGACAGATAAGCTTTGTGATTGTAATTTAATTGAAAAAGTAATTAAAAAGTAATGTTATGCAATTTGCGCACAACAATTGGGTTTTTTTTGAAAATTTTGATTCACGACAGTATTTTTGGAGGAAGCTTTTTGTTTTCTCTCTCTATGTTTTTGGGTGGAAATATTTTGAGACAGTGAATCTAAAAGTGTGTATGTGTTGAAAGGTATTTAGATACAAATTTCCGCGCCTTATTCCATTCTTCATCAGAATTCAAGAGATTATTCCAGGTTTTCTTCTTGGTTATTGTTTTGAATTTGAAACTTCTAAATTTCGTATTTAGTATTTGATTTTATTTATGTTCAACCTATATCTTGAATAACCTGCAAAAACATCAGAAAACAAAAATGTTATTGATTAGTTTTTTTATTAAATCAAAGAAAAATAATGGAGAGATGAAAACTTATGGAAATCTAGGTTTGTATTTCTGAAATTAAAATAGAATATCTTGATTTCATGTTGGCTTCTGGATCATTTAGAATTATCTGTATAATGTACTCCTTTCATCTCATAGACTTGTAATATTTGTTTTGGTGTCTGCATGAATGGGAAGCCTACTTATAATCTTTTCTTTTGTTTAGAATATCATCTCTGTGGACAAAATTCTTTATACGTTCTTTTGTTTTATCATTGTTAAGTAATTTAAAGTTACAGATGTAAATGATTATTTGATTTTTGGGAGTCAGTCATGTAAATAGATGACCGATCCTTTCCACCATATTTTGTAGGTTAATTTCCTATGTGCATACTTGTCTAGATCCATCGAGTTTCATGCTAATTTTATCAAACCTCGTTATGCCTTTATGGTTTCTATAAATGTTTTACGTTACTTGTCTGACTGTTACCATTGATTGAAATTTAATTTTCCCTTTGTTTAGACTTCTATCAATGTTCATTCCTAAATTCACTTTTGATATTTGAAAATGGAAATCGGTTGTACCTGCACAAAAATGCATGAAACAGCTGTTAATACCGTTAGCTTGGAATCAAGATTTTTTTGAATATTTTGCATATTTAAATGCTAGTTTCATCTATTGAATTCACATGTTTTAAAATGGATATTACTTGCTTTATCTCCATGTCGTCGATGGAATCAAAAGGCCAGCGCTGTCTTTTAGACCATAGGATGATTAGGAAACACCTTATCTATCTTGAAACTCTATTTTCTTTTGTTGATTATTTGTATTAAGCTTACCCTTGATAAATGGTTGAAGTGATCTGGTATTGGATCCACTTTTACCTTTTAGTATTGTATAGGATTCACCTTTTTTTTTATTATATTGCATATAAATTTGCGAAGGATCTGTCTAAGAAAAATCTTGAATACTACCAAATGCATGAGCCGAATGCTATTATCTTCTCTTAAGCATGTGATTTAAATGCATGCAGTAATTGTTGTTCACAAGTTTCTTGTGATAATATTCTTGCGACCGATGTTGAACTTAAGTTTGAATCGGCTGTGGTTATTATCTTTTTGAATGTTATATATATACATATATATATTGATAATATGTCTTCTATATTAGGAAATTGAATTCTGATTTTTTTTAAGCATGCTAATTTTATATATATAAATATTGGATTTATTTGATTGGTGTTAAATATAATGAAATTGTATCATTCTTAATCAAGGATAATTATTGGATTATCTTGTTAATTTAAAACAATAATTTAGACATTTTAATATGTCAATTGTATGATCATGTGTGAACTTTAAGTTCACATTGAATTGAAATATGATATATTGGAAAACCACGCATATGTTCGTCATTGAATTTAAAAGTGTACTATTGGGTTATTGTGTTTTTTGTAACTTCCAAAGGCTAGATAATGTAATTTGCATTATTAAGCATTAAATTCTTGTACCTTGTTGATCTTTTACAATGATTTGAGTAGGATTTATCCATGCATCATATTTGTTATCACATGGATGGTATTTGAATGTTATGAGATCTACATCATGTTAGAGATGTGTATATTCATGTTTTTCCTTTTGTGCATGATGGCTATCCTAGGTTGATTTCAGTAAGTTATGTCTTGTATATAGGATGAGTGGCTTTCGGTAGGGGCCATAACCCTAAGAGGTTACCAGGGTAACCTATTGAGAGTTGTAATTCAGTGAAAACCTTAAATTAATGTACTAGGGGTTGGGTAGTGTTCACTTAATAACTCAGATAATTTTTTTGCCTCGCCTTACACCTTAGTGCTTGTATAGACTAAGGGTAGCTTGATATGGCCTAGAATGGCTTGGTCGTTTACTTTTTCCTTTCGAAAAGTAATGCGACTCCACATAAGTTTGTTTAGGGGCGGAGAATTGGTAGAGATTGCCAGGGTAACTTAGGACAAGGGCTGGTAATCTAGGAAGATTCACCAGGGTGACCTAAAACAACTATGTGATGACACTCTTATCCTTATACATGATGTGTGGTCTCTTGTGTAGAGTTGGTGTTTGTCTTGATGTTGCCTCTAAGATCTTGTTGTTGTCATATGGTTTAGATGGTGTGATATTGTTATGTGATTTTCAGCCATGTGATGTTATGTTATGTCTTCTTGTATGTTTGTTTGACTAGTGGACCTGATATTATCTCTTAGCACGGGGGGTGGAATTTCGAGTACCACATGGTTGGGTGGAATGTGTTGTATCCTCCATTGGGACCCCTTGCAGGTGATGTAGTACAAGATGATATTGTTCTTAACAAGTTCCAAATTTCATATTGTTCGATGAGTTGGACGTTGAGCACGCTCTTGGACAAGTTTGACAGTTGTACATGATAGTCATCTCTATTGTATTATTGTTTTGATGTATCGAGATTTGTTACAATCTCTCTTGATGTATCTTGAACATGTAACTTAACATTGTATGATTATGAGATTGGATTATTCATCGATGATATGATATATTCTTATGTTTCATGTAAATGGTTTTATGATGTTTTGTTCTTCTAGTTTATTTTTACGTAGTGTTGTCATGGAACCCTGAGAACGTTTGTGTAAATGCTTACTTTGTTCACATGTAATTGGATATTTTAAAAAATATATATTTGGTTAATTAGTTACTTTATGTGTTGTTCTCTGGGTTCCATGGTAGGGTGTTACAGCAATAGACACTAATCCACAAAGAATAGCGAACAATAGAAATAAACACACAAAATGCAAACAACAACAAACAATACACATTGACCCATAAAATGCAAATATGTAAACCACTATAAAATGAGACTGTAGAAGACATACAAGCTTACAAAGGCTTTGTTTTTTCGCTCCCCATACAATAGATATAAAGCCTTTCAATAGAGATGGGCTTAATGATTTTATACCCAAATATTTTTCATATACTTACACCTAATTTTCATTTTCATTTAATAAATTCAAGTGCAATTGCAATGCATGAGTGCACACACTATAAATTAACCATAAAATGTAGAAATACAAAAAACTATAAAACGAAACTGTAAAAGGTGTAGGAACTTACAAACGATTGATTCTTCAATACCAAAATCGTACACATAAACCCTCTCAAAAGGCACCGATTTCACCCCCATCGAACAATCCGACCAAAGCAGTAGACAAATGAAAAAACTAAAAGCGTAAAAGATAGACTAACTTACAAATGCCACCTTTCTGGCTTCCAACACCATAGATGAAAACCCTTCAGCCTCATCAAACAACTTGACCCAATGAAAAAACAACGTGGATAACAATTCGCTCGATAGCGTTAAAACTTCACACCATAACACACTAATGACAACTGCACTTCAGTCTTCTCACAATAAATGAGAAGACACAAATAGTAAATGCAAATGTACTACTCAAGAGGCCACGCATCACCATGAAGAGTCTATGGAAAGACATGACTATACAAAAAAACTCATGAAATATTTCCAACAACAAAGCTCCCTATAATAATAATAATTATTAAAAATATTTACAAAATTCGAAAACCATGAGGAAAATTATACCCGCCAATAAAAAAATTGCAAAAACAAGAAAAAAATTCGCTTTTTCTAAATATTCCCTGGAACATAAGTCATACTTTAGCTTTATTTTTCGGTGCCATTCCCAAAGCACAATAATAATATGCAAGATTGAGGCAATAGCATTACTTCCTTGCCTTATAAAGGTAGGAACTAATAAGATGAAATGTTAGCTTGAAAGGGGGTGAATTAACTCAATTTGATGAATTAGGTTAATAGATGCAAATGAGGCAATTAATCAAATATCTAAGTTAATTTAATCAATTAAGCAAAAAGAGGATGGCTTTTAGGATGAAATGATGTTATTTAGCCAATGTGATCTATCGAGACATTTTAAGTGTCTACAATATCAATTAAACGTACAAGAATAAATTAAATTAAATAATTACATAGATTTATTTTTTAAATAATAGTATATGAACCTCTCAATATTTAACATTTAATCTAAAAAATCCAATAACAAATTATTTACTAGCTTTAAAGAATATTAATAAATAATTTTTAATATAACTAAAAATTTATAAGTTAGTGTGAGACAAACAATGGAAGCTTTCATGGTGGTTGGGTTGTTAGCAAGCTTATGAATATAAGGAAAAATGTACTTATTCTGTAGTGTTCCATTGATATTAATAAAATGTGGTCCTTATAGATGAAATAAAGAGGTGTTTCCATTCATGAAGTAATAATTTTTTAGTGTTAATTAATTCATAGTTGATTAATTTAATTTCTATGAATAAATGTTTGATTTATCATTTATAAGAACTAATATTAAATATATTCATAAAAAATGTGGGCAAATATAAAATCACACCCCTAAATTCCACTTGGGGCTAACTCCCAGAAAAAAAAACATATAAATAATATCAAGCCTCTAGGTTACAACAATAGTAGTAGAGAGGGAAGGAGGAGGGCTCCAATCACAGACATTTCCCCATGAATTAGTGGGGTTTTGAGTGTTGGTGGGAGGTTCCCTTCCCTCATCATCTTTTTATGTTTCTTTTTTTCTTCTTCTTCATTGGTATAGGCTATTGAGATAGGAAGATCTATCTGAAGAAACTTGATGGAATCAAACCGACTAGTAGCAACACCAAGTGGGATACATAGAGGTTCTCCTTTGTGGGTGGTGTGGAGGTAGAGCACTAATGAGTTGGCCATGAACAACTTCATTGTCCACAGTCCCTTCTAGATGCAACTAGGGGAGAAGCTTGGGAGTGAACATATTGGTTACCTTAAGCTTAAAGACTCCATCCATACCAATGTACACAAGGGGGTGAATGGCCCTTGGAAGAGGAGGGAGACAAGGGAACTTTGGGAACCACACAAGGGGCATTTCCCTAGTGTTCAAAAAGAATGTATAAGTGAAAAACCTCATGTACAACTTTATTAGGTTGCACTTGGATTTGTAATAAGAAATTAGAAAAAGTAATTTCTTTGCAAAAAAGTAAAATATGTTGATGAATAGAGCAATTAGAAAATATTTCATAATTCCTATCTTTCCATATGTTGAAGAGAATATCCACCTTGAAATCATGCTAGATCTAGTTGAATTTGAAGTATACAAGACCAATCCCCTAAAATAACCATGTGTTAAGAAAAAGGATTTGGTTGGAAGGGCTTGAAAAATTCATGGATCCAGGTCTAGAGTTTCAGGGCTCTAGGATAGAACCAAAAGAGATGCTTAAAATACTCCAAATTCACATAGAAAGGGAAACAAGGGCCACAAATTCCCAAATGAGATAACTTGGAGCCCACAAGAAGGGCTTATGAAAAAATACACTAAGAAAATTAGGCCAATTTTGGTTCCAGAATAGCCGATAGATGTATGAAATATGTTCTTCCAAACCGAGACTATCGACTACAAATTCCACCATTGGTTTAACGTCAAAACCATGTGTAGATTTGGTGTAGGAGCACCTACACCATATTGTCAAACTTTGATTATTTTATGTTGATCATTTGAGTGAGTCTAGGTGAGTTAGGGGATGTTGAAATCTTTCTTCATGTAAAATAAGGTCTAAAAGACCATTCTTTGTGTAATTGGGTGGATTTTAAGTCATTTCGGGTGGTATATCAAAAGTTGCACAAAAATGCAAAATGTTATCAAAAAGAAGATTAGAGAATATTAAGGGTCTAGGAAGTTCAAAAGTTAGTTATGTACATTGGAGGGACTTGAATTCAAATGTATTTGATATATAAAGCCTCTTTCTGGCTTGAAGGTCAGTTGTTGTTGAATGAATTGTGAATTTCATATCAGGTGTACCACGTTATTCTTTGCAAATTTCCTGATTTTCTGAACTTATTTCACTCTATATGGACCCGTATAGGTTTCTAATGCTCTGAAAATCTTTCTAATGTGTTGTAGTCTAAACTAGCTTTCGTTTGGGACTGTTTTGATGAAGTATCATTAAGTTTTGTGGAAGTTCTCTGACTTTTTCTATTGCTCCCCCTGTTATCTCAGATTTGATAGTTTGAAGGTCTTTTAAAATGTATATTTGACCCATTCCACTTTTTTTCTCCACTGTGTCTTATGGAATGGGTTATAAATGTTGTAAACTAGTTGTATTTATTATTTGGTAGGCTGTGAAATCAATTTTATGGCTTGTAGATGAAGCCCTAGGGCTGACTGTGTAATTTTCCATGTGAAATGATGGTGTCAAGTTGGTGTTTTGTTGAAGTAGTGAAGGAACTGGTCTTGAGATGGATTTTTTACCATGTGCAAGATATATTAAAGGTGTTTTATGTTTTGGTTTGCTTTGAGAAGCCCAAGTTATATGATTTTCATTAAAACCCTAGTGTATTGTATGTAAATGGAGGGTTTGTGAGATTAGCATTGAGGAAGCCTTGAAACTGAAAAAAAAAATTGGAATTTGATGTTTTGATACATAACTACTAACTTTTCAATGATTTTTGGTGAAGACTAGTGGTTTTGGAGGGACCTCCTTTGGAAAAAGGGCTAATTTAGTAGCCTAATAACAGGGCAGGTTAATGAAACTCTATGTTTTTGCAAAGAAACCATTAGAGATCTTTTGGGATGATGATCAGGGGTCTATGAGAAGTCTTAATTGATTTTTTTTAGGCCTCGGTATGACCTTCTTCAAAGGGTTTCACTAAAAGGTGTGTTTGAGGCCTTTAGGGGTGTTTTTTTTTTGGATTGGGTGAATTTGTATGAGCATCTTAATTTTGTTAGATACCTCTTATGACCATGTGGAAGACCTTAACCTCTTGGTGAAGCAAGGAGCCACCTAGTCTACATAAAAGTGGTATCAGAGCGAAGGTACCAGATTCTTGTGGAAGAAAGTTGAAGATTGTGAAAGAGAGATTGGAAGGTGAAGAGGCAAGATTGTGAAGATGCCTCCAAAAGGAAAGAACACAATAAAGGAGATGAATGATTTGATAAATTAGTACATTAAAGAGATAAAAGAATTGAAAGAGAGATTGGCAGCCTTAGAACCCAACAAGAGAAGAGAAACAGTTGAGAGCAGTGAGTCAGAGGAAGAAGATGATGGAGAGTTTGAATATGTTGAAGAACTTGAATCAGAAGATCAGAGAATGGCCAAGTTGTTGAAGGCAGTAAAAGGTGATAGATACAAGGTAAAAATTTATCTACAAAAGTTTGGTGGTAATTTGAATGAAGAGGAATTGTTAGATCGGATAGCTTCTTTGGATAACTATTTTGAATGTGAAGAGATTCCTAAAGAACAGAGAGTGAAGATTTCCAAAACAAAGCTCAAGGGTCATGCACTTGTATGGTGGGATTATCTACAGTTAGAGAGAAGGAAGAAAGGAAAGTCTAATATTGTGGACTGGGACAAGATGGTATCTAAACTAAAAGGTAAGTTTTTCCCTTCAGATTATCAAATTCAAATGCTTAAGAAGTTGCAAAGTTTAAGGAAAAAGGAAATGGATGTAAAGGCCTACACTGAGGAATTTAATATATTGAGTATGAGGTCTAACCACAATGAAAATGAAGATGAAAAAATCAGGTACTTGGGTGGCTTGAGAATGAATCTATAGGATGACTTGGCTTTGACTAGTCCAAGAAATGTAGAGGAATGTTATAAAATGGCATTGAAGGATGAAGAGAAGGTAAAGAGAAGGAAAGAGAAAGTAGTTAGAGGAAGAGGTGGTACTAGTGCAAGAGGAAGAGGAGTAATTTTTGCACCAAATCAGCCAATTGAAGAACAAGAAGGAGCAAACAGAGGTAAGGAGCAAGGTGTTGATACTAGAGGAGGTTTTAGAGGTAGACGGTTTAGTGCTGGTAGAAGTTCTAATGATTTTGTGGTGAAAAGAGAATTGATAGGAGAGCACAATTGGTTCAAGAGGAGGATTTTGAAAGAAATCATTCTACAAGTAAGAGGGCTGATCCTAAAACATGGGAGATGTTTATGGTTAGGAAGACAGTATTGAAGGCAACAAAAGAGGTTATGCCATTGCAAAGGAAGAGCCTTTTCAAAACTAATTTTAAGTGTGGAACCTGTTGGATGTTATGGTCCAGTTGCTGATATGTGGTTGTCATTGATGTCAACACTATTAGCATTAATGTCTTTAAGACTGTATATGTCGAGGAAATTGAGAAAATTGTAATAAAATATGTTATAGGTTGTCTATGAAGAAGTGAAGATCAATATGGTAAGAAGTTCAGTATGTTGATAGTGAGGTGTTGTGGATTAAATGGTTTGTTCTCAATCCTATCTAGTTTCTACTCTGAAAGTTTCAGAGGTGCACATGGATATTTGAGCAAGTTATAAGTTTATTTGTTCTGGCAGCTATTATGTTACTGCAAATGGTGTTCATGGAAGAAGATAATGTGGTTCTGGTAATCAAAGTTGGTGTGTATGTTCCTATGGTGTTCATGGATGTTTCTAGATCATGTTTTATCTATGTTGCACATCTGCATTGATCATTGTGCTCGTGATCCAATATTTTCTCTTGCGTGTTCATGTTTTTCATGTTCATGGCCGATAAGGTGTTTGAAGCATTGTGGATCTTTGAGGAAGAATCTTTGAAGGTGTTTTATGTTTGAGAACATTTTTTTGGGTCTCTACTATGTTGTGGCCAACTTTGGTTGATGCACATTAATAATCTTTATTGTTTTGGCCGACAGTTTGCATTCATTCTATTATTTTATTGAAGCTAACATAAAGCAATGTAATTTCTTGTTGCGGATATATATAGTTGGTTGTTTCTTCATTTGAGAAGTATGTGAAGTGTGTGTAATGCGAACTATGCAAGTGCTATGTGTGAAAAAGATTTAGATCATTTGAAGGCAGAGCAAAGTGCGAAGGAGAGTGAAAGATAGTGAAGAAGTGTTCATGTGCTTAACTGGAACTGTACTCAAGAATTAGCAGATACTACTTTCTCAGTTCAAGTTCTTTAGATGGATTTAATCTAAATATTTTATGTAAGATAGTGAGTCTTCCTTTGAGTAGTGAGCTCTAGGCAGTGTGTCTGAATGCATGTGCATTCCTCATATATTTTTCTTATACTTCTAATAGGGTATAACTTGTGGATTAACCTCCACCATGGTTTTTCCCCTAATAGGGTTTCCACACAAAAAATATTGGTGTTTTTTTTTATGATGTATTGTTGATTCATGCTTTAACTTTTATTAATCAGATATGAGAATAAAGGTTAATAAGGTTAATAAGTTTGAAAAAATTTGACAACTGATTCACCCCCCCTCTCAATTTTCTACCCTTGTGTTGGCAACAATTGGTATCAGAGCAGGTTCCTTGGAATAATTTTAACAACTTAAGGTGATTTGGGATGGTGACATACAAGAAGGATAGTCTTAGATTTGATGGAACAAATTATTCTCTATGGAAGACTCAAATGGAGTGTCATATGAGATGCATTGGTGAATCCTACTGGAACATTACATGCAATAGGTATGTTATTCCTCATAATGGTCCTACTACTACTAAGATTGGGATTTTGAATATAAAATTAGGGCTAAGGAAGCATTGTTGAGTGCTTTGACTGATTCTGAGATGATAAATGTTATGGATTTGAGAACTGCTTATGAGATCTGGAAAAAGTTGGAAACTTTATATGAAGGTGATGCTAATGTGAAGATGGCTAAGCTACAGAGTCTGAAAGGAAAATATGAATTGTTGAAAATGAGTAATGATGATAATATTGCTACTTTCATGCAAAGAGTAAATGAACTTGTGTGTGGCATCAAATGTTCTGGTGGACAGGTGGATGAATCAGAGATTTTTGCTAAAGTGCTTAGATTCTTGTCTGATGCAAACAAAATCAAAGTTGCAGCCATTGAGGAGCTCTGAAATGTGAAAAATATAACCAAAGATATGTTGGTTGGTAAACTTACTGCTTTTGAGTTGAGTGAATTCGATGATGCCCCTCCGAAGATAGAATCTGCATTTAAAGCTACTACTTCCGAGAGAGACAAGAAGAGATATTATCCAAGTGAAAGTTCTTCTAGAAAGGTATTCAGATATGAGGAAGAAATGAGACAGATTGAAGAAGAAGAAATGGAACTAAATGAGATTGAGGCACTTATTGTCAAAAGGGAAGCCAGAGGAGAAGGTAAGTATAAAGGAGAGTTTTCTATTAAATTTTTTTCTTGCAACAAGATAGGTCATTTTTGCATCAAGGTGTCCAGAAAGAGTTCCTAATCCAAGACCTTACAAGCCTAAATTTCAAAAGAAGTGTTACTATGATGCTGATGAAGGTGTGACAAATGATGAATGTGACAAAGGGAATGTAAGTGAAGATGATTTTGTATTGATTTCTATCAAAGAAAATAACCATGTGTCTACTAAATCTGCTAGTTGTACAAATGTGGAGAAAGCTCTAGTTGCTCGAGTTGAAGAAAAAGATGAATGGGTAATTGATAGTGGATGTTCACATCACATGACAGGTGATAAGAGTAAATTTGTAAGCCTGGAGAAGTATGATGGTGGTGTTGTAATATTTGGTGATAACAATTGTGGTATAATCTGTGGTAGAGGATGTATTTCTTTTGATGGTAAGCATAATACTTATGATGTTCTTTATGTTGAAGGTTTGAAGCATAATCTTCTGAGTGTTGGATAGATGGTTGATAAGCGATACAATCTTCAATTCAAAGATGGAAAATGTAGCATACTGGGAAGTTCTGGAAATGTGATTGCTTCAGGTACTAAAACAAAAGGTAACATCTTTCATCTGAATGTTGTTAGTAAAATTTGTCTGATTGCTCAAGTTGATGAAAGTTGGTTATAGCATAGAAGAATGTGTCATGTAAACTTTGACAATATTATCAAGATAAGTTTCTCACAGGCTATGAGAGATCTTCCTAAGTTGGTGAAGCCTACTAATACCATATGCAAGGAATGTTAATTGGGAAAACAAACCAGAATTTCATTTCGGAGCTAACAACATTGTTAAAATGAATTGTTGGAGCTTGTGCATATTGAGTTTTGTGGTCCTACTAGAATCAGAAGTCTACAAGGTTACAGATACTTCATGTTTCTTATTGATGATTACTTTAGGATGATGTGGGTTACTTTCTTAAGGGAGAAATATGAAGCTCTAGAAAAGCTCAAGATCTTTAAGGCTATGGTTGAGATAGAGATAGGTTTGAAGATTAAGTGTTTGAGATTAGATAGAGGTGGTGAGTTTACTTCCGGTGAGTTTGAATTGTGAAGAACATGGGATAAAGAGAAAATTATTTGAACCGCAGACCCCTCAACAAAATGGAGTTGTGGAAAGGAAAAATAAGACAATTCAAGATGTTGCTAGAACTATTCAATGTTGGAAGGGAATTTCCCTCATATCCATTGGAGAGAAGTTGTAAGTACCGTTGTTTATATCCTTAACCAAGTACAAATCAAAGGTAATACTGGTAAGACTCATTTTGGGCTATGGTTTGGTCATAAACCTACTATTAGATATTTCAAAATCTTTGGGAGAAAATGCTATATCAAGAGAGATGAAGATATAGGAAAGTTTGATGCTAGAAGTGATGAAGGAATCTTTCTTGGTTATTCTACAAAGAATAAGGCCTACCAGTGCTACAACAAGAGATTGAAGAAAATGGTTGAAAGTGCAAATGTTAAGGTTGATGAATACATTGCTAGACCCTCCAGAACCAATGGATATGATTCTGATGATCAGAATGATAGTACAAACAAGAGTCAGACTTCAAATCAAGTTCAAATCATTCTGGTGAATCAAGAAGATCAAGAAGAAGGAAAAACTAGTGAAAGTACATACGAGAGACCACAAGAGTCTGAAATTCAAGAACACTCTAAGACTCCAAGGTATGTGAGATTAAATCATACAAAAAATCAAATTATAGGAGATAAGAACAAAGGTGTCCAGACTAGGAGAAGAATTGCAAAAGAATATTGTTTAATTTGTAAGGTTGAGCCAAGTAATGTCAATGAAGCATGTAAAGATGAACATTGGATTGAAACAATGAAAGAAGAACTACAATAAATTGAGAAGAATAATACATGGATTCTTGTTCCTAGACCTAAAGACAAAAATGTAATTGGAATTAACTGGGTCTTTAGAAAAAAATTGAATGAACAAGGTGAAGTTATCAGAAACAAAACAAGACTGGTATTCAAAGGATACTCTCAGATGGAAGGAATTGACTTTGAAGAAAAAAATTCTTTTGTTGCTAGAATTGAAGTTGTGAGACTATTTCTTGCTTATGTTGCTTACAAAAACTACAAAGTTTATTAGATGGATGTCAAGTTAGCATTTCTAAATGGTGAACTAGAGGAAGAAGTGTATATTGAGCAACCTAATGGATTTCAATTGACTGATCAGGGAGATATGGTTTTTTGGTTGAAGAAATCATTATATGGACTCAAGCAAGCCCCTAGAGCTTGGTATGCCAGATTGGATAAATACTTGTTGAAGCTTGGATTTAACAAAGGTACTACTGATAGTAATCTATATTTCAAGATTGATGATGATAAAGATTTGTTTGTGGAAGTCTTTGTTGATGATATCATTTTTGGAGGAGATGATGGTTTGTGCATGAAGTTTGCTAGTGAGATGCAAAATCAGTTTGAGATGTCAATAATTGGAGAGTTGAAATTATTTTTGGGATTTCAAATTACTCAGGTGGATAAAGGGATCTTTATATCTCAGTCCAAGTATGTGAGAGAACTGCTAAAGAAGTTTTGTATGGAAGATTCAAAACTAGTCGATACACCCATGGTGACCGGATGTAGGTTGACACAAGATGATGATTCTTCGAAGGAAAATCAAACTAGATACAAATCAATGATTGGTGAACTATTGTATTTAACTCAAACTATACCTGATATCATGAATTTTTTATGCATTGTTGCTAAATTTCAAGCTGATCCTAAGGAATATCATGTGACTGTTGTGAAGAGAATTTTCAGATACTTGAAGAGAACAGTTGATTTTGGCCTATGGTATCCTAAAGATGATGATCTTACTTTAAGTGCCTTTACTGATGTTGATTGGGTAGGAGATGTGAATGACAAGAAAATTACTAGTGGTGGCACATTTTTCTTGGGAAATAAACTGATTTCATGGCTAAGGAAAAAATAGAATGTCATTTCTTTGTCTACTACAGAGGTAGAATATATTGTTATTGCTAAAAAATTTACTCAAGTATTTTGGATGAAGCAGATGTTGAAAGATATCAGAGTTGTGTATGATGAACCTATTGCCATATTCTATGATAAATCAAGTGCTATAAACATTTTTAAGAATCCGATGTTGTATTCAAAGACCAAGCACCACTTTTTGAGAGATAAAGTCAATGATAAGGAAGTCATACTGGAGTATGTGCCTACTAAGGAATAGATTGCAGACATCTTTAATAAGCCTTTTCCCAAGGATAATTTTGAGTATCTCAGAAGGAAGTTAGGGGTGATTACCCCTCCTAATCATAACTAAGATGCATAATCTTTGCTTCAGTCTGTGCATTCATAGTCATATCTTGATTTAGATTGATGTTGTGGTGGCTACTACTCAGGGAGACTAGTCAGATGATTCAGATATGTGGTTCAAATATTGTGTACCTTTTCCATTGATTTCAAAGGGGGAGAAGAGTAATGTGAAAAACTCTTGAATAACTAAGGGGGAAAAAAGCAAAGTGAAAAGGGGAGATTATTAGTTGCGTTGATGGCGTGTTTTTCACATCATGTGTTGCAATCAATGCCAAAGGGGGAGATTATTGGATGTTGTGGTCAATTTTCTGATATGTGGTTTTCATTGATGTCAAAACTATTAGCATTAATGTCTTTAAGACTATATATGTTGAGGATATTGAGAAAATTGTAATAAAATATGTTACAGGTTGTCTATGAAGCAGTGAAGATCAATATGGTAAGAAGTTCAGTATGTTGATAGTGAGGTATTTCAAATTAAAGGGTTTGTTCTCAAGCCTATCTAGTTTCTACTCCAAAAGTTTTAGAGGTGCGCATGAAGATTTGTGCAAGTTATAAGTTTATGTGTTTTGACAGCTATTTTGTTACTGCAAATGGTGTTCATGGAAGAAGATAATGCAATTCTGGTAATCTGAGTTGTTTTGTATGTTCCTATGGTGTTCATGGAAGTTTCTAGATCATGTTCTATCTATGTTGCACGTCTACATTGATCATTGTGCTCACGATCTGAGATTTTCTCTTGCTTGTTCATGTTTTTCATGTTCATGGCCGACAAGGTGTTTGAAGCATGTTGTGGATCTTCGAAGAAGAATATTTGAAGGTGTTTTTTGTTTGAGAACATTGTTTTGGGTCTCTACTATGTTGTGGCCCACTTTGGTTGATGCGCATTGATAATATTCATTGTTTCGGGCTGATAACTTGCATTCATTCTATTATTTTGTTGAAGCTGACATAAAGCAATGTAATTTCTTGTTGCGGATATATATAAGTGGTTATTTATTCATTTGAGAAGTATGTGAAGTGTGTGTAATGCGAAGTATGTGAGTGTTATGTGTGAAAAAGGTTCAGATAATTCAAAGGCAGAGAAGAGTGTGAAGGAGAGTGAAATATAGTGAAGAAGTGTTCATGTGCTTAACCGAAACTATACTCATGCATTAGCAAATGCTACTTTCTCAGTTCAAGTTCTTCAAATGGATTTAATCTGAATATTTTTTGTAAGATATTAAGTCTTCCTTTGAGCAGTGAGCTCTATGCAGTGTGCTTGAGTGCATGTGCATTACTCATATATTTTTCTTATACTTTTAACAGGGTATAAATTTTGGATTAACCTACATCGTGGTTTTTCCCCTATCAAGGTTTCCATGCAAAAAATCTTGGTGTTATGTGTGTTTCTGATATGTTGTCGATTCATTCTTTCACTATTATTAATCAGATCTGAGAATAAAGGTTAATAAGTTTGAAATCATGTGACAATTGATTCACCCCCCCTCTCAGTTGTCTGCCCTTGTGTTTCCAACAGAATCAAGGTATGTAGAGTTGTAATTGATTCTGGTTCAACAGAGAACATGGTGTCTATTGAGATGGTAAATAAGTTAGGTTTAAAAATAATTCCTCATGAATTTCCTTATAAAGTCTCATGGTTAAGTGATGGACAATATTTATTGGTGAATGAAAAGGTAGTGGTTGATTTTCAAATTGGAGGTTATAGTGATAGTGTTGTTTGTGATATCTTACCTATGGAATGTTGTCACCTACTCTTAGGTAGACCTTGGCAATATGATAGGTGTGCCTTGTATGACGGTAGGGAGAACACCTACACAATAATGAAGGATGGGTGCAAGTTTGTCTTAACTCCCTTGGTGGAAGATGAGAAAGGAAAAGAAAAAGTGATAATGTGTGGAAGAAGAGAACTTGTAGAAATTGCAAATGGAGACAAAAAAACAAGTGTTGCAGATAGTACAAGGTATGAGAATGCTTTGGCAGTAGGTAAGCAAGTTGTTTCAAATTTGTTGACAATTAATTGGACTAAAAATGTGTTGGTAGGGACATTGGTGTGTCCTTTGGTGGGGAATCAGATTAGAGGGCAAGTGGTGTCTACTGGTACAATGAATGCAATGAAAATTAAGGACAACAAAGTGGTACAAAACACTGACAAGACAATAAAAGTGATGGCAGTGATGGATATAAGCAGATTGGACAAAGCATTGAGGATAGTTGCAAGCATGAGGGTGAGAAAAAGATGAAGACAAATCAAGAATTTGCTAACAATTATTTATTTGCAGGTGTAGGACATAGCAAGCAATCAATTTTTTGTCAAAGAAAAGATGAAAGACAGTTGGCAGGTTAGAAGACAGAGATAAAGACAAATGCATATGTAAATATAGTCAAGAATGATAGAGGTGCAAGGCAGATTGCAAGTTCAGAGTGCATGAACTAGTGGAACATTTATGGAGCTCGGAGACATTGGTATCGGAGACAACTCATGTGGCATGAGTTTTTTCCTATGGGGGTGTATGGTGGAAGAGCACCTACACCATATTGTCAAACTTTGATTTTTTGATGTTGATCATTTGAGTGAGTCTAGGTGAGTTAGGGGGTGTTGAAATATTTTTTCATTTCAAATAAGGTCTAAAATACCATTCTTTGTGTAATTGGGTGGATTTTGAGTCATTTAGGGTGGTATATCAAAAGTTGCACAAAAATGCAAAATGTTGTCAAAAAGAAGATTAGGGAATATTAAGGGTCTAGGAAGTTCAAAAGTTATTTATGTACATTGGAGGGATTTGAATTCAAATGTATTTGATATATAAATCCTCTCTATGGCTCGAAGGTCAGTTGTTGTTGAATGAATTGTGAATTTCATATCAAATACCACATTATTCTTCGCAAATTTCTTGATTTTCTAAACTTATTTCACTCTGTACGAACCCGTACAGGTTTCTAATTCTCTGAAAAATCTTTCTAATGTGTTGTAATCTGAACTAGCTTTCATTTGGGACCGGTTTGAAGAAGTATCACTAAGTTTTGTGGAAGTTCTTACTTTTTCTACTACTCCCCCTGTTATCTTTGTTTTGACAGTTTGAAGGTCTTTTAAAATGCATATTTGACCCATTCCACTTTCTATCTCTACTATTTCTTGTGGAATGGGTCATAAATGTTGTAAACTAGTTGTATTTATGATTTGGTAGGATGTGAAATCAATTTGATGGCTTGCAGATAAATCCCTAGGGCTGACAATGTAATTTTCCATGTGAAATGATGGTGTCAAGTTGGTGTTTTATTGAAACAGTGAAGGAACTGGTCTTGTGATGGATTTGTGACCATGTGCAGGGTATATTAAAGGTTTTTGATGTTTTTGTTTGGTCTGAGAAGCTTGGGTTATATGATTTTCATTAAAACCATAGTGTATTGCATGTAAATGGAGGGTTTGTGAGATCACCGTTGAGGAAGCCTTGAAACTGAAAACAAATTGTGGAATTTGATGTTTTGATACATAACTAGTGACTGTTCAATGATTATTTGTGAAGACTAGTGGTTTAGGAGGGACATCCTTTAGAAAAAGGGCTAATTTAGTAGCCTGATAACAAGACAAGTTAATGAAACTCTATGTTAATGCAAAGAAACCATTAGAGATCTTTTGGGATGATGATCAAGGGTTTGTGAGAAGTCTTAATTGATGTTTGTCAGGCCTTGGTACGGCCTTCTTCAAAGGGTTTCACTAAAAGGTGTGTTTGAGGCCTAGAGGCCTTTAGGGGTGTGTTTTTTTTGGATAGGGTGAATTTGTATGAGCATCTTAATCTTGTTAGATGCCTTTTATGACCATGTGGAAGACCTTAACCTCTTTGTGAAGTAGGGATCCACCTAGTCTGCATCAAGATTGAGAGAGCTAATGATATCCATACTAAAGCTTATAATTTTAGAAAGTGTTGTTTGGACCCCACTTCTAATCTTTCCACCATGGCTTGGAGGAGTTGATACCAATTTTATGAACCATATCAACTGCAATTTCCCTCATGAATATCAAAATTTTCAAAATTCTAATTAGAAAGGGGAAAATTTAATTTAGTTTCATTCCAAGAAATGAGACTCAAAATTTATATAGGTTAAATTATGTACAAAATTTAATTTCCTTTCTTTTGGAATCTCAGGTCACACACCTAAGGCAGCCTTGTAATGGGAGATATAATGTTGAACACAAATTTTCCAAGCTTCATCTCGATGAAGGGAATGAATAATCCCTTTGGAAAAAAATTGCAACCCTTGACATTATATGGATAAAATCCCCAATCCTCCAAATTCTTGAGGGAGACAACAAAACTCCCAAAATACTCGATAAAAACCCTTGTGATTTTTTGTGGAATACTAAAGAAAATCATGAAGAATATTTTCCAACTTCATGTAAGAGGACTTAGAAGGATCCCAACATGATGAATAATAAACATCGATAGCCGCAAAAATCTTGGAACACCTTGAAATGTCCTTTCCAGAGAGAGGGGTTTCATGATCCAATACATTAGTTTTTATTTCAAATTTCAATTCTAGTAAGAACAACTTTCCATAAGGAAAATTATGAAACCTAGAAATAAAAAGGGATTCCCATGAATCTAAAAACTTTTATGTGCCCAATTCATTTCTACCTAAATGAATTGAACCAAGATGGCATCTGAAGAAAGGATTGTATGTAAGATTGAGTCTTTTACCACTCAATGGAAAAACCAAAAGATTTACAAGATGTATCTAGGAATTTGAGAGCCTATTTGATATGTTTCTCCTCTTCAAGGAGAGTGAGGAATGAATCATCCATAAAGTGTTCATTAACAAGTTGAGTTGGGGATTCAGGTAACACAATACCTTTGACTAACCCTTAAAACATAGAGTGGGATATAAGGTAGCCAAAACCTTCAACCACAAGCACATAAAGAGAAAGAGCCAAGGATAAACCCTAATAAATAGACTTGAAAAGGCCCAAAGGCATTGGATTGCTATCCACTAATGGTGATGTAAGGTGAGGCATCAATAAAGAGAATTGAAATAAATTGAATAAAGCATGGTCCAAACCCCAAAGCTCAAAGCATGGCCAAAATAAAGGGCCATTTAATACAATCATAAGACTTGAAAAAAAAAAAATTAAATAATAGATCTTTCTATTGAGAATGTCGATCCAATTCCATACCTTCCTAGGCCGTAATGATATTATCAAGGATGTACCTTGATTTAATGAAACTAGTTTTCTGTAGTTGCACAATTTGTAAAATGAGATGGTGCACCTTCAAAGCCAAAGGTTTTGAAATGATCTTATAGGAAACACAAGAGATAAATTTATTTATCCTTAACATAATTTGTAGTTAAAAAATAATTAATATAGATATTGTACATCTATTTAAAATATATCAAGAGAAATCTCTTGATATTTTTATAGTGCCAATGTTTTATGAAAATAAATTATTTATTTGATTTTTTAGATAGATATATTTGTGATATTTTTATCTATAATTTTTATAAATTATTTACTCCTCTTAAATATATAACCATATCAATACCCAAAGTTTTATAAATAAAAATTATTTCAATAATTGTATACATTATTTTTAAATTTTAAATAAAGCTAAAATGAATTATTTATTACATAAGAGATTTATAAATTTAAACAATTCTAACTACACATATATAACTAAAATAACTAGATAAATGATCTCAACAACTAATAGAAAATTTTATTTATTTATTTATCTTCTTTGTTTACTCTAATAGGTCAAACCTATTATAAACTATTTTAAGTTTGTGTTTACATGAAGAAAGGAAATATGAATGAAAAAAATATATATATTTATTATTAAATATTTTAATTAATATTTAATACCTTGACAAATATATGGTTGTCAAATTTAAAGTAAAAGGTAATAGTTTTTGTTAACACATTTACTTTATTATATTCCAATCTTTCCTATCATTGTAAAATGTCTTTCAACATAATAACACAATCTAAAATATATGTTAGGATAAAACCTTATAATTATAATTTTCAAAATATATATGAAAATTAAAAATATAATTAAAATTTTGATTTTTGATTTAAAAAAATTAAAAATTATATGATTTTACTCTTACAATTTTATTAAAATTAGAAAAATATAACTAATTAAATTATTTTGATATGTGTATGATATCTTACATTTGAGCTATATGGTAGAAACTATCTAGAATCAAATTGTGTTCCATATAATAAGGTTTACCCCATGAAACTAAATTCTATTGATGTTAATGTAATTACTAATTACTACCTATTAAAACATGCTTATGCACATCCTAAGCATATAAAAATTTAGATACTCAAATTTATGTATATTTTTGATAAATAATTAATTTTTCTTATAGATTTAAAAAACATGTAAAAGTAATAAATAAATATGATTAAAATATATTTTATAAATAATTATTGCATATTAATTTAAGGTGATAAAAATATATATATTATAATCAAAGGTAAAAAAATTAATAGGGTTGTGTTTAAATAGAAAGGTCCTAGGGTTCTCAAGATGGAGATTCATGTTCAAATCTCCAAAGTGACATCTTAAGTTAGAATTTCAAGTGGTGGCTCTTGGACTTCCATTGTGACTTATTAGTTGAATAAATTTGAATAAGTAATTGGAATACGTTGATAGGGAGGAGGTCCATCTTGTGACCTTCATTATTATTGGACAAGTCTAAATAATCCCCCATTACTAATAAAAAAGAAGGTAAAATTAAATTAAAATTTTAAGTTAAAAAATATTTTATTTTTAGTAAAAAATGATTATAATAATACTAATATATTTATGTCATTTTTTATTTAATTTTTAGTTCATTTAAGAAGAATATTTTGATATTTTCAATAACATGTTTTTATATAAAGTTGGGTCTCTTGTTTTATGTCACTTATTTATTCATTAAACATATTTTATATACATATTCCTTGTCTCGTCTAGATGTTCACTTGTCCCAATAAATTCTTAATATTCATGTATTTATTACACTTGAGACATATATAATTATAATATAATCATTATCCAAAAACTTGATCATTTCTATGTCTAGGGTTATTTTTGCAACCTCGGACTTGACCTTTGAAATTCAATGTTCTGGAAAACTTCCACCTATATCTTTCCTATCTAGGGCTAACAAAACACAAATTTACATAATTTATTTATATTTATTTATATTTAAACACATTTTACACATTCATTCTAATAATCTCTTCACATCAATAAATATCTAGACTTCATAAGTCTTCTCTCATTCTAAACATTTAGATTTGATGGGCTAAAATGAGTCTACATCTACACAACCATCCTATGAACATTTTCATGAAAGAAGAGTATTATTTGTATTTCCTCAATATTTTTGGGAATTGACTAAGGAGAATGTGTCTACTTGAAAAACTAACAATAATATTTCTAGGGTATTATTAAATATTATTAATCCTTACATATGCAAAAAGGCTAAATAAATAGAAAAAAAATTAGGTGAAGCAAAAATAATTTTTATACAAATCATTAGATCAAGTTTGTAAGTACATGATATTTCTACAATCATAGACATGATCCTAATCCTCAAACTGTATCCATATAGAGAAAAAATAATATTATGGTCTTGAGGAAAATATCAAATAATCATATCTTGTTTCTAATCCCAAGACATCACAAATTCTAGAATGTTCAATTATAGAGATAAGTACCATCATTTATTGTATTTACTTTCCTAAAACACCGGTTGCAAATCATCCAATTTATTAGTTACAACTAACATTAATTAAGATAGGTGATTTATTCTTAAAATGATTGCATTTATTTAATTAGCTAGGTTAAAATTGAAGGAAATCTTATTTTTCTTTTATATTTTTATTGAACCTAATCACTCTTATAAAACCTATTCTTGTAATTTTTCTAAGAATTTTTTTTTAGATATAATATTATTATGTTTTTCATTTATATTCACATTTTCCTAGGGTTTTATCTTTATACACTCATATCTTTTAATTAGGGCTTGTGTATACTTTGATATTTATCTTTTATCTTGTCGAGAAAACCCATGAAAGGTTAGGAAGAGGAAAATAGGTCAATCTAGTACAACCTATCTTTCTTACAAGTAGACACTAAAAATTGTCACAGGCTTGTGATTTCTAAATTCTCCATCATTTCCCCTTTTATCTTTGATAATTAAATAATTTTAATTATTTAGATATTTTCTAAAGTCATAATTCTTCTATTAATTATATAATTTTAATTATTTAATTAATTCATTTTTTATCTTTATTCCTCCTTGATTAATTAAATAAATTTTATTTATTTAATTATGTCACTAATTAAGTCCTCTTCTTTCTAAAATTAAATAAGTTCTTATTTATTTAATTTTTCTCCACTTTCCACTATAATTAAATAATTTTTTTTACTTATTTAATTATTCATTAGCCTCTTCTCTCCTAAATTAAATCTCTTGAATTTTGAATTAAATCATTATTTAATTCAAAATATTCTCTTTGTCACATTCTTCTATAATTAAATAATATATTTATTATTTAATTATTCATTGGCCACCTAAATTAAATCATTTTTATTATTTAATTTCTCCTATCACCTCTTTATCTGGGCCAATATTATCGTCTACATAAAATCTTATCTCTTGAAATCTCATTTAATCTTAGCCCTTGATTGAATTATCTCATAATTCAATCTCAACCCTTCATCCTTATCATTTTCCCTAATTTAGCCCTAACCCTATTTCATACTACAACTATCAATCTTGGCCATTGATTAAGACATCTTATTGGCATCCAATCTCAACCATTCATTCATTTTTTTTCCTTTCTATAAAAGACCTTACCCTTGTCGTTGGGACAGATCGACACATATTATGCAAGTATATATTGCTAGTGTGAGACAACAATCTTTAATATTTTGTTAGTCACTTGTCATAGGCTTATTATTGCACACTCAAATCTGAGGGAAATTATCATATTAAAGCAAAATAGAGAAGTGCAATGGAGGTGAATCAATGGTGGCATGAAGATTTGGTAATATTGTTTTATGCTTTATGTCTTTATGCTCATTTGTGCTTCATTGTTTATTAGGGTTTGATTTATATGCTTTATTGCATTAACCTTAATATTTTATCCCTAATTACATTGGTGAAACTGACATATTTTGAGGAATTTTGGAATTGGATCCTTTTTGTTGTAGGTTTTGCATCATTTAGAGACAAAACCCTAGTTTTCAAAGATTTGACCATATCTCTAAAACAACTATGTTTTTTCTCACAAATATTTTTTTGCAGGTTGGAGAAAATATTAAGAGCTTCCAATCCGAAAATCAGATTTTTTGGAGCTGTTTTTAATTTTTTATAATTTTTTTGTGATTTTTCATGAAAAATAAATTTTGAGAGCAATTTAGCGAATGTTTCAAATATTTTTTTATTTTTGGAAAGGTCTTTGAATTCTAATATGGGTTTGTTCTTTATGTTTTTAATTTGGATGAAAAATAATTAGAGAAAAATAGATCTTTTAAAATTAGGGTTTTACAAATATTTGCTTATATCTAACAAATGGTTGCAAATCTTTTCACAAAAAAAAAAGTGCAGATTCAGGATGTTGTCAAGCACCTTCAGTCGAACAATCAGAATTTTGGGGCCTAGTTTAATTTTTATAATTTTTTGTGAAAAAAAATAAAGTTGGGTGCAAAATAGCGAATTTTTCAGATTTCTTTACATTTTTGGAAAGCTCTAAAAATTTCAGTAAGGTTCTATTCTCTATGTTTTTATTTTTGATGCAAAAAACATTTCCAAAAATCAGATTTTTCTTGACTAGCTAACCCTCTAATATCAATGATCAATTATCTTGTTAGGGTTTTGACTTTGTTGTTGGTTTTGTGAATGTGTAGGAAAAATAAACACTTCAAAGGACAAATTGGATCAAGTGAAAAAAAATTCTCTAAATTTTTGTGGGTCCAAGACATCTTTTTAGACTACTAACAAGTGGTTTTGTAGGTTCGATTGTCTATGATTTTTATTTTGAAACCATTTGTGTTTGTTTTAGATAAGAAAACACTTCCATTGGTGCTTTAAAAAGAAACTTTTCTTGTCTCACTTAGATTTAATTAGAAGGTTAAATAACTTTTCTTGATTATGCTTGAAGGTGGTAGGTGATTATGTTCTCATCTTGTGCAAACTAGGTGATAAGAAAACCAGGCCCATCTTTTTCTATTGTTTTATCCTTAGAGGGCCGGCCTAGTAGGAAAAAATTAATCACCCTAGGGAATGACCCAACCGGTAACATGCTAAAGCCAAGCGACTTCCAGTCGGTATATAAGTGTGTGTACTTGAGGAAAGTTCAAGTATCATGAGGATTGTTCCAACAAGAATGGCAGCAATGGTCTCTTGTTGTATGGATGATCCCCCATAAATGGAATGCCCATACTAGAACCCTTGTTATAGTAAGCCAAAAACCTTTATTTATTCTTTGGTGCAACAACGGTCATTGCCAAGGCATCCACATTCTCACAGTTATTAATAGAGGTGAAAAGCTTGCCATGAGAGATTTATGGGAGCTTGAAGCTTGGTTGACCCAAGAAGTGAGTGCAATGTAAGGGGGAGCCTGTGTGGCCAAGCTTCTAAATCACCCACTAAGAATAAGTGCAGTTGGAGTAAAATCCATGTGGAATCCACAGAATACAGTCCTTGTAAACCATAGAGTTTTACTTGTCTTCTTTGAGCATGTTTCAAACAAAATATTGTGTTTTCCAAGTGTTTTCTGAGACATTCAACAAACAAACACCATTTCATAGACCTGGAAACAATCCTTCAAATTAAAACAATCTCCAAAATTTGCCAAAATTTTCCAAGAGATCAGACATTCTCAACCTGCTGCAATGCATGTGCCATTTTGCACCACATTTGATTCCTTAATCGATGCATCTACCTTTTTGTGACACAATTTCCTTTTGTAAAACCACAACTGCCTAAGGCCATATATTTGCATTAAACCTCACCATCATGTCTTCAAGTCACTATGACATGCTTGCTAGTCGAATTGAATGCCAATTTATCCATAATGGTCAAGCCCAAGTAGCCATGGACTTCAAAATACTATACCTCCAATCCAAATGTAAATTTTCCACAGCCCATAGTCAACCACCCACATATCCATCTTACCAACAATTCATAAGTCCTAGTCCTCCATCCATCCACTCTAACTACATAGAGTCCCTTAGCACCATTAGTCATACCCACCCTAACCTTGACAAGGGTAATCAACCATCCAATAGTCCTTTCCAAGTCTCCAGATCATATCCTAGTCCCTCATCCACCAACACTTTCCAAGCCCCCGCATCCTATTCTAGTCCATTATTTATTCCGATCCAAGTCTCCATGTCCAATCCAAGTCAACCATCCATTAACACCTTGCAAGCATCCATGTATTATCCTAGTCCTCAATCCATTAATCCCTTCCAAGTCTTCACATCCTATCCTAGTCCTATATCCACCAATCCATTCCAAGTCACTCCATCCCAACATACATTTAGTCATGAAAACACATCTAGTCATGGTCTCTAAAGTCACATCAAATTTAATAAACTTGAAGATACATGTTAAAAGGAAAACCCAAAGCATGACATCATAACATCATCTTCATGTCAAGATCAAATTGGTCCATCCCATGACCCTATCTTTAAGTCCATTCAAGAAATCCTCCTAGACAATCATGGCATACCAAAAACACCTATCCTTGCTCAAGATTCCACCCACAACCATGTCATCCAAGACGAACCTATCCTTGGTCAAGATCCTATTTCTAATCATATCGTTCAAAATGAACCAAGCTTTGATCAAGACACTACCATTGATCAAGAAGTCCAAAACAATCCACTCCTTGACCTCTACACCATTCATGATCAAATGCTTGAAGATGACCATACCGATACTTCCCCAAATAAGACACTTGTCTCCACGGGACACATAGATGATATACCTCTAGAACAAGAGGCTAATATTTTAGACATATTTGCAAATGATCAAGCTATAGCTAAATTTACTGGACTCTATGGCAATGACCATGAAGATGGTTTCGACATTGACTTGGAAGCACCGACAAAATCATTTGAATCTGATATGTCACAAAATCATATCACATATGTTAATCAAGATTCTATCCCACATGTCAATAAAGTTACAACATTTTATCAACTAGGATCATCTACCTTTTTCAGAGTAGGCCTTCTTATAGATGAGAATATTTTGAGCATTAGTTTCCACAATAAGGATGGGTTAGCATCCTACTTTCAAAATAACAAGTATCCCATCACAAAAAAATCTATCAGAACATGCATTATCAAGGAAAAGGACTAGGCCTACACGAGCAAGGAATTCTAGACCCCATACAACTTTAGGAAAATTATAGACATCGAGGTCTCGACTATTCCTCAATTGGAAAATCTAATGATGTTAATGATACCTCCTCGATATTGGGGGCAACTTTATTTGGTACAAACATCAAAATGGATGTCATGAGTAGCCCTTGTCATAAGATTGTTTCCAACACCCCTTCCATCCACACCATAAACCATCATTCCAACATGAATAAGCCTTCCATTTGGAACCAACAAAAAAAAAAGTCTTATAAATCCAAAATTCAAAGTCAAATTTCAAAGGCCATTGAATCAAACAAAAAGACAAGTGGACAAATGAAGTTAAAATGGATCCCAAAGAAAAATGGATCAAGCAAAGAAAATATGTCAAATTCAAAATTCAATCAAAATGTGGAGCCACAGGACAAGAGAACTCCCACATATAATAAATTTCCACCTCCTTCGAAATGGTCATCAAGCAAGGCATCTAAAAGTGTTGGTTACAAACATTGTACTATCAATTTTCCAAACTCCACCATCCAACACTTAAAGTTTGGAAAATAAAAAGTGATTCATCCAAACATCTAAACAATCCTTCCATGCCTACCACCATCCGTCATAATCCTACATCTCGCCTAAAGTCCAAAAATCCCATGTCACAAATCCATCACATCTTGGTAGCAACTCTTTATCATAAGGACTCTCATGGCACTTTATCGTGATGTGCGTATTTTGATAAGGCCAACTCTAGTATCAAAAAGGATCACAACAACATCAACCAGTTGCATGTAAGTGATATGATCCTAACAAGGCAACTACTTCAGAAAGGTCATTATTGGCATATCATGGCACCTATCTCTACATCGATACCGACAACAACTTCAAAATAATCAGTGAGCATCCAAGACACCCTACCCATATAAAAATTCCAAAATACAAAAAAAAAATTGAAAAATCATAAAAATTATCACCTTGATGAAAACTTGACAAACAGGCATCTTGGTGACAAAAAAATAAAATCAAAAATTCCAAAAAATATTAAAGAGAAAATTTTCGTCCAATAGTGAAAACCATTCTTATGGTGCTTTGGATAAGTACCATGATGAAAACTTGGAAAACATGCATCATGTGTAAAATAAATTATCTATGAAGACCACTATGCTTGGGGGCAAGTCATCTCATCCCCCGTACCTTTCCTATGATATTTACTTATGAAATTTCCATCTATGCATCTAATCCTTGGCATTTCCATCCATTGATCTTGATAGCGACTGAGGTACAAGCATAAATCATGCTTTGGGAAAAATTTTGACATGTCTATCCTTTTGACCATACCCTATTCAAGAAATGTCATGTCCTTACTTTCATAGCCTCATTATCCCTATGTGACATAGCCCTTGAAGATCACATGACAATTCCCCCAGTCTCATGTCTCTCATAGCCATCCATCTACCTTTTATACCTATCGCCTATCTTGGTTTCCCTTGTCAATGGTTTAAATATCCTCCATCATCCCATTTGGTCCTAATGAAGTCATTCCAAATGTAACGATCGTAATCCATACAATCTTGCTATGCAACCTAGCACATCATCCAAAACATTCGATGGCTTTGTTCCTAGCCTTGCTGCAAACCTTGATCCTTTAGTCACATAATCATCATCTTCACGTTGTTTCGGGATGTGTCCTTCCCACGTCAAACAATGTCATCATCATCATCATCATCACCTATCAATTGGTATTGAGCTTGACTAGAGACAAGATCATAGTTGTCTTGGGATTCTTGTACATGTGTGCTCGCTTTCTTGTAGGCATAATTCACATGCATTTGTCATGATCCTCATAGAACATCAAAAAGCCATAAAAATTATAAAACATCCTGAAAAAAATCATAAAAATCATAAAAAGTCTTGAAAAAATCATAACAATCATAAAAGGTCCTAAACAACTCCTAAAAATTGAAAAATGTCTTGAACAAAATTCAAAAACATCCAAATAATTTTTAAAACCCGAGAAACAAAGTCAAGTCAGTCATGCCAGTCAGTCCATGTCATCGTCGAACTACATTGCCTCCACGACTCAATGTAGGCAAGGTCATTTGTCAATGTGCCCATGAGGCATTAGTTCAATCCGTTAGGATTCATCTTGTCTCATCAAATAAGTTAAACATAGTCAAACTTGGATGTAAGACAATAGACAACATAGTCCAACTAGTCATTGTCCAAATTAGACAACACAATCCAATTGGTCATACAATCAAAATCAATCAATTTGTCAAAGCAATGTCAATCTCGTCACTCCTTGGTCCCCTCCAAGATGTGTCCTTCTTGGACTTGGACCTCGTCAAAATGTCATTTTCCTTCTCAGGATGTGTCCTTCCTAACGATAGGCATCGTCCAACTGTCAACACCATCGAATTGGCAACCCGTCAAAACCGCCCAAATTATCAAAATTTCAAACTATCATGCAATCAATCTTTGACAATCAAACATTGGCAAACACAACTAAATGGCTGTTAATTTTTCTGGTCTATTTTGTCTTATATTTTTATTCCTTTGTCTCTTGGTCATGTTAATAGCTACCTCGAGGATTTCCCATGAAGGATTTAGAGGTGCGATGATGTCTCATAACCTATTTTGTTTTCTTTGATTGATGTTTGTGGATTGTCTTGACAAAAAGACTGGGGCAACTTGGCCCTTAGTATGAGTTAGGACATTCCTTGTCTGTGACTGTCTATTTTGCAAGTGGATGACCTTGCACACCTTGGTCTATGTCATACCATGGTGTTTGTTGTCCATTTGTGTCATTTTACCACCCAATGATGATTAGTGCAAAGTCTTGTCTAGAAAAATATGCATATTTAAAGTTGTCTCCACTAACATCCAATCCTCCAAGCTAAAATTTCTTCTATGTCGCTTATCTATTTTCCTCTTATCCATTTCAAGAGCACACTTGTGTTCTTTGAACCCACATGTCCTCTCGAGGGGGAAAACCACAACCCTCCTCGTCATCCTTCCTCATCCTCTTTACACTGGGGCATGTTTTGACTGAATTTCTTTGACACAACGCGATAAAATGCATTGTATCAAAGAGGGGTAAAATGTAGAGACTTAAAATTGTCCTAGGCTTGCGATTTCTAAATTCTCCATCATTTCCCCTTTTATCTTCGATAATTAAATAATTTTAATTATTTAATTAATTTTTTTTTTTATCTTTATTCCCCTTGATTAATTAAATAAATTTTATTTATTTAATTATGTCACTAATTAAGTCTTCTTCTTTCTAAAATTAAATAATTTCTTATTTATTTAATTTTTGTCCACTTTCCACTATAATTAAATAATTATTTTTAGTTATTTAATTATTCATTAGCCTCTTCTCTCCTAAATTAAATAAATTTTATTTATTTAATTTGGCCCACTCTCTTGAATTTTATTTAATTTTTCCTATCACCTCTTTATCCATGCCAATCTTATCTTCCACATCAAATCTTATATCTTGACATCTCATTTAATCTTAGCCATTGATTGAATTATCTCATAATTCAATCTCAATCCTTCATCCTTATCATTTTTCCTAATTTAGCCCTAACCCTATTTCATACTACAACTTTCAATCTTGGCCATTGATTAATACATCTTATTATCATTCAATCTCAACCATTCATTCAAATTTGTCTTTTTTATAAAATACCTTACCCTTGTCACTGGCATTGGGACAAATCGACACATATTATGCAAGTATATGTTGCTAGTGTGAGAAAACAATCTTCAATATTTTGCTTGTCACTTGTCATAGGCTTATTATTGCACACTCAAATATGAGGGAAATTGTCATATTCAAGAAAAATGGAGAAATGCAATGGATTTGAATCAATGGTGGCATGAATATTTGGTAATATTGTTTTATGTTTTATGTCTTTATGCTCATTTGTGCTTCATTGTTTATTAGGGTTTGATTTATATGTTTTATTGCATTAACCTTAATATTTTAGCCCTAATTACACCTCCTAGCCTCAAGTTACATCTAGAATAAGGAGTATGACATCATTCAACAAATATAAAACATTCAAGATAATATATCTCTATGGGACTTAGTATTTATATCATCATTTATGGAGATAGAAACAAAAAGCGTTTATAGAAAAAAAATTGCATCTAATACTACTCCACAAATGGTAATATCTTTGATAAAGTCTATTAGCCACATAAAATTCATGATATATTATTCAATAGTAAATAAATTCCACTTTCAAGAAAATTGGAATATGATGACTTAATCATTGAATAGGCTTTAGTTAATAACATGAAGATCTAGCCTTAGCATATGCACTAAGGATCATTTAAAAATATTGGGAGTGTTGAATGCATAAGAAAAATGAGAGCCCAGGGGTGAATTAGTTGTACCTTAAAACTTCAAAAACCTGTGATGTAGGAGCATCCAGGTCCATGCGTAATCCTGCATCACCAAAAAAATAGTTAGTTTTGTGGTTCAGTAAGATTTCATGAAATTCTTTCTCACTAGCAAAATTTTGATTTCATCTTGGATTTGATTGTTGAAATGGAGAATTGGTTTGGTGAAAAGTTTTATAATACAAATTTATGTGCCTCTATTAGTTTCTGTGAGTTCCTACATTTTGGAGAAAAAAAATTATTATAAAAATTGGTTCTTTGTTGTTGGAGTTGTATTCATGATTCCATGATATGTCAAAGATTTATTCTAATTGACTCAAAATTATGAATCCATTTCCTGTCGATATGAACTTGGAAATACCAAGGGACACAATCAACTAAATGAATCATGCTTGATAAGGAGGACGATTGAAATACTCAAGAGGCAACACCTCATCTTCTTTCAACAAACATATTTTAAAATTCAATGGGGAAAATAAAAGAAGGGGGGCGGCTGGAAGGAGATAGAGGGGCAGGTGGTGAAGTGAGAAAATATGCAAAATAAATTCCCTCCTACTTGCACTAGGAAAGTATGAAATGTTGTTTGGAAGAGAATGGCACAAAGAGATGATTTAAACATCAAGTCAAAGAATTTAATGTCTGTCATGACCATGCGAGATAGGTTTGTGAAGGGAAAGAGGAGATGATTATTGTTACTGTTTGAATTTGCAAGATAAAAGTTAAACCATGCCACTGAATGGGATCGATTAAAGGCAAGAAGGAACTTGAAATGCATAGAGGAGCTATTTATGCAATCCAATATTGGGCAAGTTGAGAATATGCAACACCATATAAGTTGAAGTGCAGGAATATAAAGAAAGAACTACATAGGAGAATATGGAACGTGAGTAGTTAAAATGCATATTGGAAAACCTACTTGAAGCATTTGATGTGGATATGAGACAAAGATAGATACCAGTGTATAATGGTGTAGACAAAATTGAGTGAGGGGTATGGTGGCCGCGTGGGAGTTGGCAATAAATTCTTTAATATGATTGCAGATCTTTGAAGGTGGGATTTGATGATAGAAGGAAGTGATGGGGGCTATGAAAAGAACCCACATAAGAAGGATAGAAGCCATAGGTCTGAAGGAAAATAGTTTATTTAGTTTTCTTGGAATTGCATTTCATGGCTAGAAACCATGACATTGAATTGGGTCGAGTAGAGTGCACATCTGGGAGATGAATGAGAAAAGGAGTGTGGAATATTTCGATACATGTTGAAGGTGTCCTATTGAATGCCTGTATCTGAGTAGTGTGTAGATGAGTTGGAGATTTGGAGAAAGCAGAGAGGCAGGGGTGTCGCCTGACGATTGTAATGTGTTATTTTTATCATGAAATCAAAGATAAATGTATTTGGTTGGTTTTCAAATTGTGATTAATTTGATAATGTGCAATTGTCATTGATTTAATTTGACACAAGTAATTATCAAATTAGTATTGAACGTTTACAGAGTTCGTGTAATCTAGAATATGTGTGTTATGAGAAAATTTTGTTTTTCTTCTTCATCACCCTCATACACATTTAGATCCACATTAAGATAATTAACCCTTAACTTGTTATAATGATTTAGCATGAAAATAAAATAACAAAAACTAAAACAAATCAGTACCATGCACAAGAGAACACAAGATTTACGTGGAAAACCCAAGATGGAAAAAACCACGGTGAGGATTAGCTCACAATATAAAGTAACTTCAACACCAAATACAATATGGCTCACTAATGGAGGGCTTAATGCGCAAAGAAAGAAAGGCTCACTGCCAGAATAGAAAAGAAGATAGAGAAGAATATTACACAGAGAAATCCATCTCAATACAATAGATAAATCTACCACAACATCATCAACACCTTCACAACTTGACTGAAGAATTGTAGACACCTTCTGCTCACCATATCTTGTAGTCTAACACATGAAATATTTCACTACACTTCTCAAATTTGCACTCTAACTCTACAATTTACATCATTCACATTTTACTTGTCTATATTATCATCCCTCAACAACTCAACTCTTATTTATGCCATCTTCAACCTTGAAAACATTCTCCAAGGTTGGCTATGCACATCAACCGTGCAAATTTAAATTAGGTCAGTGCCAAAACATTTATGTGGCAGATAGAAGTGAAAGAGGACCACATCATTCCTTATTTGGGACCCAAAACTATAACACCACACTACAAAATGATTCTATAAACAATAAATATCCACCAAAATTAGTGTAAACACCAGGTCGATTGTTACCCATGTAAACACCATTAAAATTTTAAGTGCATGCTTCCTTTGATTTAACAACACCTCATGGACAAAAATTTCACCTAAACATAACCTAGAATATTCTATAAACACCCTAAAATCCAACAAACTCCTTCACAACAACTTCCACTTGAAGAATGTACACACCTAGTATACTCAAAAAACTTTGTCATACATTATTACTCAAGAAACTAACTTCCAAAGCACCAAACCTCGAACCACCTCGACTGAGAAAAAATAACAAGATAATAAACACACCTTCAGATTTGAAAGACCTAAAACCACTCTACAGAGAAACATGGAACAAAGAAATTTCTCCTAGACACCTCTGCAATACATTGCTCACACACTAGTGATCACAACTTCTTTTGTACAATGATCCAACACACCAGATTCTAAATACAACACCTTTGAACACATCTGATCAACATATATAAAATGCATAGGTATATCTTTGACATAGAATAAATGTGGAGCAACACCAGAACACTACTACACTACTTCTACAACCCAAAACAATACTACAACACACTATTTCCTCTTTTTATCATTTTTTTCTCAAAAGCACTTGAAAATATAGCACCAGAGACACATCCTCATCACCTTCATCACTTCCTCATCACTACAAAGCCAACTACAACATAACAACTCAACCATATATCTATAGACAGAAGCTTATCAAAGAAACACTAGAGGTTGACACCAACAACTTACTAATGGCAACATAATGCAACTAATCAAAGCATAGATAACTCTTACAATAGTCTCCCTCAATAATGATCTTCTTCCCTCTCATAACTTTGACAACAATCACATCAATGAAAACACCAATATACTCATACTTGCAACAATCTTCCCCTTTGTCATTGATGATAGCACATGATGTGAAAAACCATCAAAGACACAATAGCTTTTCTCCATACCTATTTCCTTTTCTTTTTTTTTATCAACTAGATGATTACATTCTCCCCCCCTTTGATGCTTATCTTTTCACATTTCTCATTATCCCCCTTTGACATCAATGGAAAAGGATAAACTATTTGTATCACTTATGTTTCCCCTTTGACATCAATCAACCTTCTTACAATTATTCTGCAACTTCTATTCCTTTACTGTTTTGCACACTCCCCCTTGGGAGCACACACCATACTACACCAATCAACAACCATTGCACAATTACAACACTTACTCCTCTTGACTCCAACAACCAACAATGTCACTGCGTACTCCCCCTAAGAGGTAGACACCAACATCAGTCCAGACAAAAGAATGGATCTTGAAATCCACTGGACCAATGCATCTCCTTATGCATTTAGTTTAAAGGAGGGGTAATGACCCCCAATTTCTCTTGGAGATACTCAAATGTAGATCCTTAGGAATATCCTTAGTGAATATATCAGCAACCTGATCCTTTGTAGGCACATACTCAAGCTTAACTTTATTTTCTACAACCTTCTCTCTTAGAAAATGATACCGAATTGAGATATGTTTTTCCTTGAATGCATTACCGTATTATTTGAAATATTGATAGCACTTGTATTATCACAAAAGATAGAAATTGGTTCATCATATAATACCCTGATATCCTTCAATGTTTGTCTCATCCATAACTCCTATGTGCAACAAGATGTTGTTGCAATGTATTTTCCTCTACAGTGGATAAAGAAGTTGAATCGTGTTTCTTTCTTATCCATGATGCCAATATACATCCAAGAAAGAATGCACCACCACTTGTGCTTTTCCTATCATCCACACAACCAACCCAATATGCATCTATGTAGGAACTCAGAGTAAAATCAGTGTCCTTTGAATAACACAAGCCATGTTCTAGAGTGCCCTTCAAGTATCTGAATATCCTCTTCACTACTACAACATTTGACTCTTTAGGATCTTCTTAAAATCTAGTCACAAGACAAACTACATGCATGATATTCAATCTAGTAGCAGTTAGATATAGCATTCCACCAATCATTGATCTATACTTGCTCTAATCAGTCTTAGGAGATTCATCATGCGTTCTCAACTTGCAACCAAAAACCATAGGGGTACACACCAATTTAGAATATTTCATTCTAAACTTCTTCAACATTTCTTTGAAATACTTTGATTGTGAAATAAAAATACATTAATTTGTCTAATTTATTTGTAATCAAAGAAAGAAATTCATCTCCCCAAACATAGGCATTTCAATTTTTTTTTGCATTTCCTCTACAAACTTCTTGCATATATCTTCACTACCTCCAAAAATTATGTCATCAACATATACAACCACAATCAAGATTTGATCTTTTCAACTTTAAATTAAAGACTGCTATCTATGGTACCTTTATTGAGTCCTTCATGTATCAAATATCTATCCAACCTTGTTGGACAAGACAACTAAGAGGGGGGTGAATCAATTGTACCAAATTTAACCTTTCAAATATTTTACCAAAATTTAGATCAATCACAAATCCTTAACACTGGTAAAATGATTAAACATTAAGTGTAAGTGCATAAATTGAAAGCCATCACACAAACACAGTAACACCAGATTTACGTGGAAAACCCAATGAGGGAAAAACCACGATGAGGATTATTTCACACTATAGAGAATATCAAAACCGATTACAAAGGCTCATTTCCAGAGAAAGAAAACTCACTTCCAAAACAAGGACTCACTGTCCAACAAGGTTAACCACCCCAAGGGCTTACTGCCACAGAGATACAAAGAAGATAGAAGAGATATGTTACAAAGAGAAGACAATCTCAATGCAATAGAGATTTCCACCATAATTTTCTCAACCCCTTGTAGACATGTATGAATGATAGATTACACCTTCAACTCACTACACCCAGAAACTCAACATTTAGACTTTGCATTGATCTACCACATTCACATCACACACACCCATTGATTCACATCTATCTGCTTCATTTCTTTGCACTTATCTCTTTGTACATCTTTCACCAATAACTCATCCTGTATTTATACCATCTTCAACTTTGAAACATATCCAAAGTCAACCATCCATTATCAAATTCAAATTAGGTCAGCACCAAAAAATCCTAGGGAAGAATTAGAATGAGGGCGACCAAAATATGCTTCATCAACTTCAAAGGTAGTGTTCAACACGAGGTCAACCAAACCAGTGTAAAACACATAGAACAATTAAGCACCCGCAACTCTTAGCACGATCAAATCCTTCCAGACACCAAAATTATCTTCAACACGATTATAAAAACTTAACTCTAGAACCGCAAGTCATAAGACTTAGCCAAAAGGAAATCTAGACCAACAACATTTCTCCCGGACCTCAGCCAAATACACAAAAAACCATAGTTCACAACTGGTGAACATAACTCACACTGTATAATGAATCAAAAGCCAAGAATCTGGATAAAGCAGCTTCCAACAACCATGATCAACATATCTGAACCACACAAACATAGGATAAAATCCTAGAGCAAAACTCGGAGCAACCATTGAACACCTGCAATCTTCCTTCATTATAATTTTCTCAATATCCTCGACATAAACAACCAATAACCTATATCCATGACATCAATGAAAATAAAAACCATTTGATAACCAATTGACTAGTTGAGATCAATGACAACACCTTCATTCTTGCAACAAACCTTACATACCAAGCTCTAGGAGCTTCCTTCAGTCCAAACAATGCATTCTTCAATTTGCAGACCATATCCAATTTGTCTGATAACTAAAATCCTTTTGGCTGTTCTATGTATACTTCTTCTTCCAACTCTCCATTCAAGAAAGAAAACTTCACATCCATTTGATAAACTTTGAAATCCTTTTGTGCTGCAAAAGCCAAGAACATTTTGATAGCTTCCTTTCTTGTCACCGGAGCAAATATCTCCTTAAAATCTATTCCTTCAACTTGTGAGTAGCCTTTACACACAAGCCTTGCCTTGTTTCTTACCACTTCTCCATTCTCATTTAGTTTGTTTTTTAATACCCACTTAGTTCCAATCACATTCTTGTTTTTGGTCTTGGGACAAGTTCCTGAGTCTGATTCTTCTCAATTTGCAACATTTCTTTCATAGCCTTGATCTAATATTCATCCTTGCATGCCTCAATCATTATTTTAGGTTCAAATTTAAAAATTAAACATAGATTTACATGTTCTTCAACAACTTTACTTATTTTCAGTAAACCTTTATTGTTATCTCCAATTATTTGATCTTCAGAATGATTCTTCTTCACATATTTAGGATTTTTAGGAGTCTTTTCCAGAGCTTCTTCCTCTTCAATCTAGACTTCTCTTTCTTCAACTGTTTCCTCTTATAAATACAACAAGACTCATCCGATTCATATCCATCTATCATCATTGAATTCTTTTGTGGATCTTCATAAACCTTAACACTTGCACTCAACAATATTTCTCAATCTCTTGTTGTAGTACATGTAAACTTTGCTTCTAGTAGAATATCCAAGGAAGATACCTTCATCAGACCTTGTATCAAACTTTCCTAAGTTATCTTCATCTCTTCTGATATAACATTTGCTTCCAATCACTCTAAAGTACTTGACAATAGGAATTCTTCCATACCATAACTCATAGGGAGTCTTTGTGCTATTTTCTCTTGCTTGAACTCTGTCAAGTATATAAACAATAGTATGAATTACTTCTCTCCATTATACTTTCAGTAGATTTTCCTCTTTCATCAAATTGTTCTTGCAGCTTCTTGAACAATCATATTCTTTCTTTCAACCACTCTATTTTTCTAAGGATTCCTAGGAACAGACAAGTGCCTCTTTATGCCATTATTTTCACAAAAGATGTTAAACTCATTGGAGGTGAAATCTCCACCTCTATCACCTTGAAGATTTCTTACTCTTGTAAGACCACAAATATCTGTATGCATAAATTCCAACAATTTTTTAGTAGATTTTCTTTGAATTTGAAGCTTCTTATTGCTTGCTTTCCAATTTTACATTCTTTACAAACAACATTGATAGGCTTTGTAATATTTCGAAGATCTCTCATAGCTTGAACTGAACTTATCACCACCAGGCTATCAAAGTTGATTTGACACATTCTTCTATGACATAGACAACTTTTATTAATCTAAGTCATAAAATAGTGAGCATCAACACCCTTAAGTTGATAAACATTTCCATCTGTTCTTCTTCTAGTAGCAACCACAATTCTAGATCCTTTTCTGATCTCACATTCACCATCCTAAAACATAATATTGTATCATTTGTTACACATTTTTCCAACACTCAAGAGGTTATGTCTTAAACCATTAACATAGTAAACATCATCAGTATTATGCTTTCCATCAAAATTGATAGAACCTTTTCCACATATCTTAGCAAATGTATCATCACCAAATCTAACACATCCTCCATCATAGTTTTCAAGTTTAAAAAACTTTCTCTTATCATCGATCATATGATTAGAGCATCCATTGCCAATGATTGACCAATATTTCTTCTCCTTTCTAGCATGAAAAGCAGATACCAAAGTACGTTCAGTCTTATCCTTTGTCTCCAAAGGGATTTCCTTCACACATCTCTCAGAGATAGTAGAAATAGATTCATCTTTTAAAGCCATGAATAAGTATTCATTTCCATCATCTCCATAATCAGAATCATCATCAAAAATTCTTTCATCCTCTCTAACATAATAGCTTTTCTTAATCGTCTTACCTTTTTTCTCCTTATTTTTGTTATTCAAAGCTCTGTTTGGACACATTTTGAAGCATAATGACCTATCTTTCCACAAATAAAACATTTGAAAGGAAACTTACATTGTACTTATCAGTACCCTTCTTCATTCTCCTTACAAATTTTGCTTCAATATCATCAAGATCCTCCAGATCTGATTCCTTGATCTCCTTTGATTTATCAGCCTTAAAAGAAGTCTCGATTTTTGCACCTTTATTTGTTCCAAATTATCTCATCTCAATAGTAGTTAAAGAGCCATACAACTGATCTCTAGTATATTGATTCAAATTTGAAAATTATTCAATAGTAGACACTTTATGACTATAGGATTTAGGAAGAGTTTTGAGAATTTTCTTTACCACTTCTAGTTCTTTGAGTTTTCCACTAAGACCTTCGATGGAGCTGAAAACTTCATCTACCCTCTCCATATATATTGTAACATTTTCTTCTTCAGACACCCTTAGATTCTTAAACATGATCTTCAGATTCTGCATCTTATCTTCTTTGACCTTGTCATCTCCTTCATAAATGCTTTCTAACTTATCCCAAATTTCTTTAGTAGTCTTCATACTCATCACTTTCACCAATTCAAAATTGTAAGACTCTTTAACAAAGCATACCTTGCCTTACCATTGGTTTCATAGGCCTTGATCTCTTCAACAATACTTGGACCATTTGTAGATTCAGTGTATCCATCCTTAACAAACTTTCAGACATCATATCCAAGGTAAATAAAAAAAAAATCCATCTTTGTCTTCTAGAATGTATAATCCATTCCATCAAATATAGGGATCTCTTTCTTCTGTACCATCCAAGATCTACCTCAAGTGGTTAAGCTTCCTTCCAAGGATACTTTATCTGATACCAATTGTTGAATGCACAAGACAACTAAGAGAGTGGGTGAATCAGTTGTGCCTTAAAACTTCAAAACCCTCATGCACATTTAGATCCACATTAAGATAATTAACCCTTAATCTATGATAATGATTTAGCATGAAAAGAAAATAGTAGGAACTAAAATAAATCAACACCATGAACAAGAGAACACCATATTTATGTGGAAAACCTTAGATGGGAAAAACCATGGTGAGGATTAGCTCACAATATAAATTAACTTCAACACCGAATACAATAGGGCTCACTAGTGGAGGGCTTACTACCCAAAGAAAGAAAGACTCACTACCAAAGTAGAAAAGAAGATAGAGAATAATGTTACACAGAGAAACCCATCTCAATGTAATAAATCCACCACAACATCACCAATACCTTCACAACTTGACTGAATAATTATAGACATCTTCTGCTTGCTACATCCAATAGTCTAACACATGAAAGCTCACACTACACTTCTCAAATTCATACTCTAACTCTCTGTAATTTGCATCATTTTCATCTTACTTGTCTATATTATCATCCATCAACAACTCAACTCTTATTTATACCATCTTCAACCTTTAAAATATTCTCCAAGGTCGGCTATGCACATCAACCATGCAAATTCAAATTAGATCGATGCCAAAACACTTCCATGATGGATAGAAGTGAAACAGAACCACATCATTCTTTATTTGGGACCCAAAACTATAACACCACGCAACAAAATGCTTCTATAAACAATAAATATCCACCACAATTAGTGTAAACACTAGGTCGATTGTTACCCATGTAAACACCATTAAAATTTTAAGTACACACTTCCTATGATCCAAAAAAACCTCATAGACAAAAAATTTCACCTGAACATAACCTGGAATATTCCATAAACACCCTAAAATATAAAAAACTCCTTCATAAAAACTTCCACCAAAGAATGTACACACCTAGTATACTCAAACAACTCTTCCATACATTGTTACTCAAGAAACTGACTTTTGAAGCACCAAACCTTGAACCATCTCGACTAAGAAAAGATACCAACACAATAAACACACCTTCAGATCTGCGAGGCCTAAAACTATTATGTGGAGAAACATGGAGCAAAAACATTTCTCCCAGACACCTCTACAATACACTGTTCACACATTGGTGAACACAACTTCTTCTGTACAATTATCTAGAACACAATATTTTGAATACAACACCTTTGAACACCTCTTATCAGCATATCTGAAATGCACAAGAAGATCTTAAACATAGAATAAATGCGAAGAAACACCAGAACACTACTTTTGCAACCTAGAACAATATTGCAACACACTATTTCCTCTTTTTATCAAATTTTCTCAAAAGAATTTGAAAATCAAGCACCAAGGACACTTCCTCATCACCTTCATCACTTCCTCATCACTACCAAGACATGTGCAACATATCAACTCAACCATATATCCATAAACAAAATCTTATCAAAGCAACACTAGAGGTTGACACCAATAGCTTACTAATGGCAACAATCTCCCTCAATAATGATCTTCTTCCTTCTCATAAATTTGACACCAATGACAACACAAGCTTGTTGACATCAATGAAAAAACTAATTTTCTCATACTTGCAATAGGGAGTAGGCATGGTATTAATATAGACACTAAGTCTTACTATTAGATGCTTCAATAATATGCCTAAATATTATTTAGGTGATACTACTTTTTCAATGAATGTTAGTCCACATAAATTAGACAAATTATTCTATTGAATGACTCAAATTTAGATTTATGAAATCCTCCTTGAGCATTAATAGTTGCATTCTTTGAGATTTATCCCCTCCACATTATGTTAATATGTTATTTTTTGGCAAAAAGAGAATCTTTTTCACTCACCTCTAGATCCTCAACCTTATAGTAATTATTATCAAATAAATACAACCAATAATTTTAAATTGCAAAAAATGATCATTTAACACATGACTATAGTAATTTCCATTATGATTATCAAGCCTTATAAGAGATTTTATGTCTTGTGGTATTGGTGTGTATCATGTGAATCATGAATCTTATGGTATTATATCTTTACACATGAATGTATGTGTAGAAGTGATTTTGAAATTTATGCATCAATATAACCACCATCACATCCTCCTAAGGGATATTTTAGAAAAAAATTATGGTCCTAGAAATAAGATTGAAAAATATTAGATGCTAAACAAAGTTGGAAAGAATAAGCAAAGTTATAAAATATTTTTTGAACCAAGAGAGACTTAAAAATATTATGGAATAGGCTTCCAATCCGAGGACATGACTTGATGGTTAAAATACCAAAAAAAAAAACCCTCATAGTGGTACTAATTATACTCCTAATAAGGCTTCTTATTCTTGTATTACATTATTTATTAATTATAAAATTCCTTTTGGACCATTGATCAATTAGTTCTTTTAGGGTTCCATACCATTATTAGGGTTCATTAATCATGTTTTTATTAATTTTTTTGATATTATGTACCCTATAAAATATATAAAATACAATTTACAACATGCACATATAAAGAAAAATTAAATCATGAAACATCTAAACAAATCATCATATGTACCATCACCAAAGTGATAGACCCATATATTAAAGTGTATCATGATATAAATGATAAATTATTTATTATATACATTAAATGTTTGAAAATGTATACATGAAAAAAAATAGAATGAGATTATCTCTCTTGGGGAGGTTATCTTAAAAATTCCCCCCAACATCACTCCCCTCACTATCATATTTCCTCAATTAATAGTGAAACTAAGATCAAGACCCCTCTCACAAAATCATAGATAATATGTGAAGACACTTGACTCCTCATACATGTCTTAAGGTCACCCACTACTCTTGGATGGTCATCTATACACTATCTAATTGATGTGTCAAATGATAAATAAATACTTAAGCTTGTCCCTACTCACATGAATATTATACAGGTCTAAGCATTATTGTCTATCTAATTGATGTGTCAAATGATAAATAAATACTCAAGCTTGTCCCTAATCACATGAATATTATACAGGTCTAAACATTATTGTCTTTTCTCCTACACTAACTAATATCAATATAAATCTCTCTTGGCCTTTATAGTGACTCTCATTTGCTAAGTATATGCAATCCACTAATGCATCTTTATATTCCATAGTGTCCTAATTGATAGGGTTGAAATTTAACTCAAAGGATCCAACATGTGTGTGATATGGTATTATATCTACTCAATTGTGACAATTAGTACACCTTTAGTTAGGTTCTCAAAAGTGAGAGATAATTATGACCCACTTAACTATACTACCTTCATAATTGTAACTTTAATTATCTATTTACCTATTAGAAGTTGCAAAATATGTTAAATATTATAATTAGCGTACTTTAAATCATCAAACTACTAGTATGAATTAGCTAGTACCTACTATAGGGATGATATCTATTGTGCCTTGAGGATTGGCACCTCTTGAAAAAGGTGTGACTAATATTACATCAAGATGAAAGGGCTATTGCCTCTCTTACCCAACATGCTTCATAATTTGAGATCTCTACATTTAAATATACTATTTGTATTGGGGATATATCTCATCAACACCTATATCTAATTGATTCAAACTTTTTGGTTCATTTATCTCCCCTCACCATAGTGGTGATCACTAGAGTCTCTTATATAGCACTAGATTGGGGTTACAATTTATCTTAGCATAAATTTATGCAACACTCACTTGTAATGAGATAACTTGATGAATATGTTACATTTTTTAAACATCCATTGAGAGCACTTGATGTGACTTAATTGGAATATATTGTGTATATTTGTGGATAATTGTCTCTATCGGCTTGAATCTATTAAATACTCATTAGTAAGATCCAAGGGCCCTTCCATCTCTCTACTTGGATATATTTATGGTATCCCATAAGGAAACCAATACTATATGTGGGGCTATTTCAATATAAGGTAGTCTTTGGGGATTTGGTACACGAATATTCTCATATACCCAACATTATAGTAGAGAGTCCTCTCAATAGTAATCGATATCTCTTTGATGAAAGTGTACAAATCATCATATTAGTGGGCCAAGAGACATCAAACCAAATAAATTATTGTCTAATTCTCATTAACCAACCTTCATAAATATATCAAACATTATAAATGTGATATCCCTAGCCATGGAAAGAATGAAAATACCAAAAATAAACAAGATCCTCTTATACAATGGGGATATAATGTTAAGCATGATATCTGTGAATGTTATGTCACCTTGATAGTTGCTCATGTTGCTTGTGTACCAATAGCACAAATCACCATCTAACTATAGTATAATGATATAGGCCTTAGATATCCTTTTTAATAAGATGCACAAAATCTTCTACACATCCTCTATCATTCTCACCTATGGGAAAGTGAAATATTGGTCTTATAATCCCACTACTCTATGAGTATGATGAGAATACATCTCTCAACTTATATAATGTAGGTAATGTAACCATATGTTTGAAACCTATGGACTACAATGCTACCTAATCTACATCATAGAGAGGCAATGTGAATGAATTAAAAACCTATAGCTTTTATGAATACAGATAGCTTTATTCAATAGAACATATTATAAAAAATAAAACAGAAAATGATAAGTTACATTCAACTAATAGTATATGTTGGCTATGGTCAAGTCCATAGTTTGGGTCAAACCTATGACTAGAGGATGACCCCACAAATGGGGTTTGTGGGAACCTAAAATAATAGTAAAAAATAAACCATTTTAAAAATTGGAAAATTTTGAACAACTCAAAAAACTGATAAGTTTGATAATTAAAAAAAAAAGTTAAAGAATAACCCATGTGGTCAATGGCATCACCACTCTAGTCTTGTGAACTGTCATTGTAACATAAATATAATAATACTATATATATTTGAATTAACTAGTTTATGAAATGTTAAAAGTGTAAAAAAGGTGATATTTAATTATTTAGCTTTCATTATATAACTAGGTAAAAATTACAACTTGCAAACCATGTGTGACCATATTGGTGATGTCCTATGTATTAAATAGTGACACATGGCATACAAATAATTGCTCTTATTTTTCACATGCAGTGTATTTATTATAGCTATTTTCTATGTTTATGGCATTTATGGAGGACCACACTATAGATGACATGTATAAAGTGTCATAATGATATATGTTTCCTATCTATAAGCATTATTTTTAGACCACACTTCACAATTTTTCACTCATTTTATCATTTATGCTATGTGCATTATCATTCTTAGACCATGTGATAAGAATTGATAAAAATTATACAAAATTACACATGTTTTCATGATTAAATATTATTTACATGCATCTTCATGATTATCTATTAACACGATTACACTCTATTGATTATAACATGATGCTTGTTGGGATACCAATGATTATCTTGTTCTATTATTATATATTAATTATGAGCCTAAATTGATACATATTTCAAGTAACATCAAGGACAACATTCTTTCTCTTGTATATCTTTTCTATCACCACCACATCCATATGCATGGATGGTTTCATCAATACATCTTGATATTCAAGGCCACCATGTCTTCTCTTCACATACTATGCTTAATATTTCCATATCATTCATCAAGGGCATCTTGAATTCCCCCTTTATATAAATATAAACCTTGTTACATTATTTTTCCCATGTAGGGACCATTCAATTGATATAATATTCCATTAAAGATATTATATTTTTACATTCCATGATGTTGTGTAATGTTTCTAGATTTTACTATGTCAATTTTTTTCTTCAAAATTTAATATTTTTTACCCTCTTTCTTTCTATTTCCTAAGTATGGATTGAATGGAGTATGATCCAAAATATTCATGAAAAAATTTGACATGGTCAAATCAAAAAACACCATTACATAATTTCACATGCTTTTATTTTACATGGGTGTGCTCATGTGACTTGATTAAGGTCCCAAGTAGTTATTTTATCACACTATAGGGTATTATGAGTTACATCTTTTCAATAAAATTGTGTACCCACATGACCTAACCATGATCTAATGGTCACATTGGGTCCTTCCCCACATAATCAACTATATTCTACATTTCCATTTTTATCACCTCTAGGGACTTATTTTATTGCATATGCCATTGTGTGCTTCTTGTCTTGGATAACACATTAGGGGTACATATAACTCTAGTTTCTTATGTACTTACATGAGTGTTCCCAGACATAGAGGGCCACATAACCATTATTTTCCCATGTTGGGGATAAAACCAGTATTCCTTGATTTCATCTCTAGCTAAAGAGATTACCATTTTTATCATTCATGATATTGATATGCTTGATACATGATGTATTACTTATAATTACTACTTTAAACTATTACAATTACATTTCGTGTACCATTTTTCCCACTCCTAAAATTCCTCATATCCTACAAATGCAACCTATTGTATGGAGTGCATCCTATTTCAAACACTCTCATGTTGAGTTTTACATACAATTATGGGTGCTCACAGATACTTTTCTTTAGTTCCCATGTAATCTACCATATATTTGTCCATTATATATATTCCTTACCCCATCCACACGTTCTCTTATCCTGATACATTCAACATATCCATGCATTTATTACACCTATGCATGCACATATTTTAATATATACACATTATCCACACTAATTTGATCCTTTCTATGTCAAAGATCATTTCCACAATCCCACGACTAACCTCATAGTTACAAACTTGAACCTTTCAACTTTAAATTTTGGCCAATTCCCATATATACCTTTCTTGCCTAGGGTTGATTAAACACACGTTTACACAATTTATTGTTATATCCTTGTATTCATTATAATTATCTAATCTTATTTAGGAATATTTAGAATTCATATGCTCTCTCCCATTTTAAGGAGTTGAACATTTAGATTTGGAGCACCAAAAGGAATCTAGATCTCCACAATTATCCTAATAACACATGCATGACTAAAGAGTGTTGCTTTCAATCATTTGTACTCGTGTTTTCTAGAGGTTGACCTAGGAGAATGTGTTCCCTTATGAAACTAATGATAATTATCCCAAGGTATACTTAAATATAGCCAATCTCCAAATATTAAAAAATGATAAAGAAATAGAGGCAAATTAGAAAAACAAAAAAAGAATTCTACAAATTACTAGATCAAGTATGTAAGTATTGTAACATTTCTATAACAATAGACTTGATCCTACATATAGAAACAAGAATATTCTAATCCCAAGGAAAATATCAATCTATCACATCATGTTTGTAATCTTGAGATATGATAGATTCCATAATCTTTATTCAAATCATTCATTATTCATTCATAGAGATAAGCACCGTCATTTGTTGCATTTACTTTCCTACAATAATTGTTGCAAATAATCCAATGTATTAATCCCAACTCGTCATTAATTAATAATCTAGGCTAATTTGTGTTTAATTAATCGTATTTTCTTAATTAACCTTAACTAATAGAAAGATACTTTCCCTTACAATTATATTGAACAATACATACATTCACATGCATGCATGTGTATATACACATACATACACACATCAATTATTTAAATAATAATTGATTTATCTCCCACATACCGTGCAATCAATGAAGGGGTTATTAATATATCAATTAAATTATAAAGATTACCCAAAGATTAAATTTCAATTGACGATGATGATGATATATTCTCCTTGATTACACCATCTATCAGAGTTTAAATCCTTTAAAAACAAGATTGGATGAGATTCAACCCCTACATGACTTTGAAAAATCAGATCTCCTACTCATGACAACTTAATCAAAAACGATTTTTGATTTAAATACACACTCCTCATAATATTATAATCTTCCGTGTAAAAAAATACCCATAAAAAAAATACAAAGTTATAATCATACATACTTTTATAATAACTTTTTGTCTATATGTATATAAAATGACTAACAAATTACAATCAAACATCCTCATGTATAAAAAAAGTTCAATCAATCATCTTCATCTAGTAAGCATTTTTGGTTTGTATCCTTGTGAGCTAAAAAGAGATGCTCTTCTATGGGGACCGCATAATCCATAAAGTTTCATATTCTATTCCAAAGAGAAGAATCAAAAAATAACCCCTATATTTTTGCTCTGCTTACTTTATGGTCGTACTATAATAATTTCAACGAGCTGCAAAAATATCATATTCCAATGTGTTTAAATTATTTATTGGGGGGTCCTTGAAGTTAACTCATGAGGATAATTATAAGTCCTAATCATTAGACTTGTGTCACTATATTTTTATGCTTCTATAACTTGTGTCCCAAGATTTATATTTTAATAAGATTAAGATTCTTGGTTAAAATGTTTGTTAAATTTTTATTGTAAGTTTAATGTAGTTGAATTTAAATTTATAAAGTAAATGAAATATTGAAGAGAAAAAAAAGTTAATATTATGGTTTTAATTAGTGTAAATATAATCTATTGGTATTTTTTATGTTTAGAAGATAAAATTTTTGATGTAAAATTATGTCAAATATAAATAAACATCATTATTTGAAGTATTGTATATGTTTTAAGCTATGACTTATATTATTACATTGTAGAAGATTCAAAGATTAGAAATGTTCATATCGACAGCATTATTATCGTATTTTTTTAATAATTTTTATGTTAATAATTATTTTTTTAATTGATGATAATAATAGTAATAACAATTATAATAAAATGACTACTTTATATATTTATGAATTGAAATTAAAATTTGTCAAAAAAAATCATTCAACCCTACAAATCTAAGTTACTATTGAATTTAAATTTTATAATTTATCAAATAAAAAAGAATTTTATTCATATATTTATCTTCCATATTTTTTAACTTTCCACAAATGAATATTGTCATCAATATTGTGATCCTCATATTTTCTTGTTTATTTCATTTATGGATGAGTCTATGATCTTTATATTGTCATATTTTCTTGTTTCTTTCATTGGTGTGTAAAGTGTCTTATAAATCTGAAATATATATTTAAGATGATATAGTTTAATGAAATTATTTACAATAATATTTTTATATTCAATATAGTGCAAATTGGAGGTGTACAATTTATTTTGATTATTGTAAATTCAAGGATTTGTCAATTAGTTAAGTTGTTAAAATGCATGAAGTTAGTGTTTACATTATTGAAAATCTAGGACATGCTAAAAGAATATGATATTTAGATCAACAATATTTCTAATATCACAAATTGTATAATTTTATTTATTTAAAAGTTTCTTTTAGAATAATTCAATACTAAATTATGGGGTGGAGGGCCTAGCTCGATTGGCTAAAGCATCTTGTTGCAGGAAAGAGGTCATGAGATCTAGTCTCCCCTTTGTCCTTGTGGTACTAGAGGGCGTGTCACGCCAGCATCATCAGTCGCATGAAAAAAGTTTACCAGGTGCACTGTAGTTTATAAGGGGGCTACCCAATTACTGCAATCTAAAAATAAATAAAAATTCAATACTAAATTGTCTAAAAACTATGAGCAAGCCAATCTTTATTTAACAATTCTCACATTTCAATCAATTAAATATTAAGCTAAGATCTATGTAGAATAAAATTGATGCTAAAAGGGGTGTCGAGGATGCTATGAATGAGAAGAATGAGGGAAAAAATCATTTGGCACTGGAGGCAATTATGGTTGAAGTCAATCTGATGAAAGATGATTATCATAACCGAGTCAAGGGTTTGGAAGGAAAGATTATGCAGATTAATCAGAACCTGGACTGGGTCATTAAAATTAGCCAGTGCACCATTTAGAACAATGTTGAGGGTATTCAAATCCTCACTAAAAATCTAAAGGAACTCAGGGAAGACCAAGTTATTTAAGCCTCCAATGTAGCCGAGAAGACAGAGAAGGACCACAAAGTTAACGAAAAAAATCCACATAAAGCAAAAAGGGCCAAGTACTCGTACCAAGGGAAAGATGAAATCTTTCCAAGAGGAGAAGAATGATTTCCTTAGCTTGGTAAATCTCCATTAGAGCTTCTATCAATAGTAGCTGGAAGAAGCTAATACCCTTAAAGAGTTATAGTAGTTAGGTTGTTAGTTTCTTGTTGTTTAGTGGTTGTTTCTTGGTAGGCTTGTTGTTGTTTCTCTAGTTTTTTGTTTAGACTACTTTGGATAGTTGGATTTGATGTAGGAGAATCCAAGCTCACAAGCAATTTTACATCACCAAAAATATATTGTATTTTCATGTTTATTATTTTGCATTTTTGGTGTAGGTTTGAGCTTCAAGAGAATATTGTGAAGTGTTGTAAGAATATGATTATTTATTTTCAAGGAATTTATGTCCATTTCATACATCAAGGTCAATTAGGGCATTTAATGTGATTTGTAAAATTGCATAATTTCAAGGTTCTAGGGGTTGAAATTGTCTATTTACCATGGTGGAAGGGGATTTTGAAGGAAAAATAATTAAAATTAATTAATTTTCTCAATTTGGATGCCTAGGGAAATTTACATAAGACAAATGACTCTTGGCCCATTCCATTTTGGTCTTATTCTTTCAATTTTGGTTCCTAAAATGGAGAAAAAGCTAGCAATTTTTGGAAAACAAGTTAATGACTCTTCATTTTCCAATTTGGGGTGAATGAGCATGACTTGGTTATTAATTCTATCTAATTTTCAAATGAAAATATATAAAAATATATATTTGATATGGTACAACAACTTTGGATGGCACTTTTGCAAGCAACAAACTATGTTTTATATCATTTTATTTAGGAATTTTAAGGGCCAACAAAAGGGAATATTTTGAAACTATTTTTTGGTGCTTCAAATAGTTGAAACCCTCTATAAATACAACATTTAATAGTGTCAATAGGAAGCAATAATAAGCAGATATTTTGAGAAAAAGAATTTGTAGGTTGCTCTAGAGGATTGCATGAAGGAAAGTGTAGAAGATCTGCTTTCCAAGAGGAGAGGAATGGAAGAAGAGAAGAATAAAGTTTCAAGTGTGTTTTATGTGTTCAAGGAAGCCATGAGATATATAGAATGAAGGAAATAAATCATATTTACAAAGAGGAGTGAATCCAAGAAAGTTGATAGCAAGAGACTTTGGAGATTTGAAGTCATGAAGTGCATATAAACCCTTGTAAAATTTCTAAATTTTATTTCTTGTTGAAATATTCACTATATATGTAATTGTTCTTGAGGAATTTTGTTGTAAGAATGTACATATGAAAGTGATAATAAAGATATGTTTCAGATTTTGTTAATGTTGTCTTTGATATGTGTGTAAGAGTGTGGGTTGAATGAGATGTTAAGTCTGCAAGATTGGATAATTTGATAAGACCCCCTAATCTCCTTAATATTTATTACGCATGACTCTATTACCCAATGGATTAGGAACCACTCCATATTTGTGATGAATCAATCACTTTTTATTTAAAAAATCACTCTATCTTTGTATATTTAAAATTTATATATGTTGTTCATGATTTAGTATTACAAACCAAGGAACAATATCAAGCTAGCTAAATCATTAGAAAATTATGGAACACATGTTTGTATCGTACCATTATGTATAAAAAATTAAATGAAATTATCCATGGTGATTATAACTCTACTGATATCTATAGGTGCATGTGCAAGGTTTTATATTATCTTTAAAAGAGGTCTTATGCAACTAGTTAATCTCTAACATAGTGGAAAATATAGGATTCAAGTATAAATTGGGTATAGATGTTGATTGTTACAATCATGTTAGATTTTAATTAGTTTAAACTATATTAAGGGTAACTCTGGGAATACCCTCCTTAGTCTAGTTGAGACTACACTTTCTTGTTAATTGACCTTTAACTCTCATCAATCTATTGATCAACCCATTTGTACCTTCTTGATTATAAATCCCAGGTATAGAAGGTAAAATGAGTTATAGGATTATGGAGTAGCAAATTTGGGACCCAAAAGAATTGTGTTGTAGCTGAGGATTTTCTAATCTAGAATTTATTTTGAAAACCCTTGTAACATATTCATCAAAGAAAAAACTTGTATGGGTAGGTGGATAGCCTATCAAATTATACCAATACATAATGTTGCCATGGCTAGGGATATATTCTAAAACTCATTTTGAATACCTAGGTCAAACACATAAAAAAAAATTGAAGTTGTCTTCAGTTATATAATTTTTATTGTAGATTGTGTGTTAAATTTGGCATCCCATAAAATTATGCCAATTGAATGAAATCATTACCAAGTACATGATATATTGGTATTTACCTTGAAGACTTCCTCAACACTATGAATGAAGAAATAACCAATTTGGGTGAGTTGGCATCTCATCAACTTAGGCCAACAAATGGTGTTGGGGATAAGTGTAATTGGGTTGAAATAAAATTAAAATCTAATGATGGGATTAACTTATAATTATTTTATTTCCTTGGACCTCAAAGGTAATTCAAGTATTTTCTCTTCTAAAAGAGGTGGCAACTCTACTATCCTGAAAGAACTATTATACTTGTACTTTGTTGTTGTTAGTGTTTCAAGGATACAAATCATGTCTACAATAGTTTTTTATAAACTTTACATGTTATTTTTTCTTCCTATGATTGAAGAATAATTAATTTCATGATAAATAAACATAGAAATTTATAAAACCTTAGTTTTCTACCTTGCATGGTGGTATATAATAAGTCGATAGATTGGTATATAAATTATTCTCCTTTTGTGTTTCCTCAAATTATTCATATGTCTTTACCCCTAGTAAATACATTAAATCAATTACCCATGAAAATTTTAGTGATGGTTCCTCATGTTATCCAAGTATCCTTGCATGTTATGCAAACCCATGCCCAAATTTATAAGAATCCATATAAAAAACATAAAAAAATAAATGATCTAAAAAGGATTAAGAAAGAATGTGAAGAATGAAACAATGAAATCCAATGCTTACCCTATTTCTATAAAATAACAAGTTGATCCATCCCATATCATTCCCTTAGTCACCATTTATAAATAGCTAGACCACTCTTCAGTTGGTTATGAAATAAAAACTGTGGCATCCAAGCTCTTCAACTAGATACCTAGATTTGATGGGTATGATATTCATGAAGGAAATGCACAAGTTGAAGTGTTTTCTAAATTTATGAAAAAGAGAGTTTGAAGATAAAGACATGCAAACTATATTTTTTGTTAGGTCTCTATGTGGAAAGGCACAACAATGATATTATAATTTTCTAGAACATTCATTTGCTTCTTCAAATGATCTTGTGGTTGCATTTGAAGAAGAATTTTCACTTAATATTGACCATACTATTCTCATCCAAGAATTAGAAAATATTAGATAGTAATAAGGAGAGTCAAGTATGGACTTGATACATAGGTTTTTAATTTCTCTTTTTAGAATCCCAAATTATTTTAGACTTTACACACCTTCCTATATTGATTTGTTTTTAAATAATATGCTATTGGTTGGAGTTCAATGTGGGAATATTTCAAGACTATAATATTTTAGTAGGCTTACCTATGCCTTGCCTCCATTGAAAAAGTGAGGAATGATAATTTAAAAAAAAATCCTCAAATGCAAGTGTTTCTTGTAATGGGTAGGTTGTTCTGAGTAGCAATCAATTGGATGCAATATATAAGGTAAGTACAACATCAGATTATTCTAAGGGTGAATAATATGACCTTGCAATTTTTGGTAGCTAAATAGATAGAAAGGAAGATATGTGCATGAGTAAGCAGTCAAATGAATGAGATCTTAAAGATAAATATGTGGATTGTGAGCATGAAACAAAGAGACAATTTGAGGAACTTAGTTCATCGTATTAAGTTTCTCCTAGTAGTGATATTTTTGGTGATGTTGTGAATCGTTATTATGATTTAGATTTTAAATAATTTATCAACACATATGAAACTAATGTATGTTAATTTCCTATTATTCAATGGCTTGATGGTGATACTTTTGATTATGAGGCTTTTATTTTTGAATTTCATTATTCTACTAAAATGGATGATCTAGTGATGTGTACAAATTTGATTCCTTTATGTGGTTCGAATATACAACTGATAATTATGTTGAGAAACAACATATGTTCCAAGTTAAAGATCAAAATATTTATCATATTGAAAGTGTGCCTAAGCTTGAGGCATCCCACTTCATCAAGATGATTTCCTTCCTTGTGTTGAGTAGGTTTGTAGTTAGGTGTACTTTTATTTACCATATGAGTTTGAGCTTTTTTAATTTTTTCCTTGATTCATTTGATGAGGTTAATAAATATAACGAGGTTGGATAATTTGACAATGGATATTGTCTGTCATCCAAATATGATGTTGTGGACCTAGTTTTAAGTTTTCTACCATTTTTTATGTGCATGAATGGCGCATTATTGAATAGGTCATACACTTATTATTTATGGTTTCCCTATAGTAATAATTTTGATGGTGGAATCAACCTTCACATCTTGGGTAGTTTTCATAAGTTGAAATATGTAGGAAAGAGTTATTAGTTTTTCAATTGGGTGGTGAATACAATTGTGGTTTGAGGGAGATCGTGTCCTTTATCAATCTTATCTTTGATAGAGGCAACTGCTTACAAAATTTTAACTTGTGACATGAGTATTCATGTAGGGTCTAACCCATAATTATATGGTAAGCTATGTTTATAGCCATACTTTCAATTTCCTCAAGCCTCCATGTCATTGGCTACAAGTTCCACCTTAAATATATAGTGTTGTGTTATCTTATAAGTATCATGTTGTTTTTATATTTATGCAAACACAATCCCTATTGGATCATGATGAAGTGTGTTTGTCCTGGTCTCCTTTTGGCCCCTATTTTAGTCTACTCCCTAGGATATTTGTATTCTCGTTGAGCTTGCAAGATGCACACATCCCTAACTATAGCCACTATTGGGAGTCAAATAGATAGTGCCAAAAATTTCTTGATTCCTAGCTCCTTTGTGCACTTAGGCCTCATTTTATCCATCACATATAACCAGTATGAGAAATATTCATATGGGTATCCATTTGTGAATGCCTAAGTGTTTTTTATTACCATTCTTGATATTCCTACCTATAATGACAAAAAAATGGTACACCTTTTCCTTGCTTAATTTGGGAATAATTAATGATAAATTGGACTTGATATCTCTTGATCTAGTGTTGTGATGTGTTTTACGCATCCACATTAGGTCTTGGGCCCTTTTAAAGCTAAATAAACTTAAAATTTCCCTAGTTTAGTGTTGTAAAGTGTGTTTATTGACACCCTCACATTAAATTTAGGAGGATTGTAAACAAAGTGGACCTAATATAGTGTTGTAATGTTTTCTACACATTCACATTGGATTTAGGGCCCTTTTTAGCTAAATAGAGCTATTTTTTCCTTAATTTAGTGTTGTAGAGTGTATTTATTTACACTTTCACATTGGATTTTGGGCCCTATTGTATTTATGACCTTTATATCATCATTAATAGGCCCCTAAGACCCTGTATTATGCATCCCAAGGCATATTTCAATCAAAAGTCTGACAATATCAACATATAAACTTAATTTACACACTCCCTAACACTTTGGCAATCAAAATAGGCCTTGTGGGACCCATTCGCCACTTTGGGTGAATGAGTTCCATTGAGGTGGGAACCATTCACCACTTTGGGTGAATGAGTCCCATCGAGGTGGGACCCATTCACCCAGCTTGGCGATGAGTCCCATTTGGCCTATTTTCAAGGTTTTGAGTAGGAAACATTTGGTTTTAAGATCAAACTTTATATATGTCAGCCTTTGGGATCTAATACATGGGATATTGGATGGATTGCCTATATAAATGAGCTTTCAAATCATTATTTCATAAGGTCTATATGTTATCAAGTCAAGCATTCATGAGTTAAGCATTCCAAGACTTCACAAGATCATCTAGAGAGCATTCAAGATCATTTATAAGGCATTCAAGGGAAGAATTCTCCATCAATTGTTACAGAAATTCAAGATCCATCATCATTTCAAGCATATCAAGCATCAAGCATGTTATTGATCTAGTGTTTCGATGTAGCATTGAAGATCCAAGATCAAGCATTTTTCTACACCTTTTGTCAAGATCAAGATCTACATCCTTAATGGCCATTTCATGTTGAGTTGCAGATTTATAAGACATCATTTACAAGGCATCATTCAAGGAATTATCATCCATGATTCATGTTCTTTTTTTCATGTTTCATGCCTTCATTTCATTGTCTCATCATTTGGTTTAATTACCTACAAGGAGTTTGATCAAGGCAAACCCCTATTCCCTAACAATCAACAAGTTTTTCTTTCTCTCATTGTGTAGTTGTAGATCTAGGTGCTTTGAAGACTTGAACGAACATTGAAGATTAGATTGCAAGCTTGGAGAAATTTTTTGTAGTTATTTCTCCAATTTACAAGGTCATAATCTTCACCAAAAAGTCATCTATAGCCCCGAAATCAAGGTTTTAGATTCAGAAACAAAGAGAAATAGAAAGAGTAGACATTGAAGACCATATTCAAAATTTGAAATTCCAAAAAACCTTAACTGGATTCATTCGCCCAGATTGGCGAATGAGTCCCAATTTAGGTCAATTTTGAGAATTTTGTAGTTTTGGATACCCTTTTTTCCAAAAACCTATTCCTATGTAGAAACCTTGCTCTCTAAGACTGATTCGACCAGATTGGTGAATGAGTCCCAGTAGACCAAAATTTTAGGATTTGTAGCATTTTTAGTTTTCATTCAAGCCTCTACAAGTTTCCAAGTAAACACATTCCATTTTGTAGCTTTTTGTTTTGTTTTTCATGCATTTCTAGGTCATTTAGTGAATCATTGCTTTAAACTAGGTTTAAGCATTTCATCTTGCATTTCATTTATCTTTTTGAACCCTAGCTTGGTGGTGAACCCCTTATTAGATCGCAATTATCCCCTAGGACAACCCTATTGCAAGATCTCTTTCTCCTTTGCATTGAGATCTCTAGGGTTATCCTTGAATGTTAGTTGGAGAAAAGTGATGTTATATGTCCTAAACCATAGAGCATCCATTTTTCAACTAGGCACTACCATGTGTTGGAAGTTGCAAGGATCCTAAAAGTTCTAAGTGGGGTATGTCTTATGTTCAAATTTCTTGAGATCGTGTTAAATGTAAAAGATTCAAAATCTCCCTATCTAGAATTTCCTTCCACCCAACCCCAACATTTCCTTTATTCCTATCGAGATATTAGACTTTCCCATCCTAACATACCTTTCATTTTTTCCTCATTATTTATCCCTTTTTCTTATCAAAACTTCAAATCTTTCCTTCCTAGAATCCATTTCGTACATTTTCCCTTGTCTTTTTCAATGTTTTAAACATTATCTTACCAACATGGCTTTGATCAGAACCTTGAACCCCCAATTACTACACTAAGTTACCTTGTAGATTCACAATTTTAGTCATCCCTTTACCTAGTTACCTTTTCATTGGTATCATTAATCCCTTTCTTATAATGTTTTATTTTATATCATTTTTCAAAGTCAAAGATGTAGGAATAATTCTAATATGGTGCAAGGTATGAGTATCCCCAAAACTTGATCCTTGACACTTTTTATTATACTATTTGGATGCCTCATAAGAGGTACTCTTGATTCCAAAACCTTGATGTATCACATAGTATTACCTTATTAGAAACATGAGTTTGGACCTATTCTTATGTGCATGCCCAAGAGATAAATTCCTTGTCACCCCCAATTCTTGATCCCTGACTCCTCAACAATGGTATGGGAGGTATCCCTGGCCTCTAATCCCTAAAACTACAAAACTCCCATTTTTTCATTATTCACTCTCTCTTATCTCCATGCATAACCTAGGTCCCCATTAATGAATAGATATGATGCTGAAACTACTCTAGAAGGATTCTCCCACCCAAAAATAGTTCTCATATTAAGGGAGGATATTAAGAATGTAACATTAATGATATCTTGATTTGATTTCTTCCATGGATTGAAAGCCCAAAAGACTAAATAATATTAAAAAAAATTGATTCATTCAAATGTTTGATTGTGAGCCAATTTTTTTGTATATGAGTGCTTTGAGCTAGTTCTAGGGTATCAAAAATTACCAATTTAAGTTGCAAATTTTGGAATATATCTTGTGAAACTAATGAAGGGTTTTGTAAAACACATCTACATGTGATGATATGGTTCTATTATATTTTGTAGTGACTCATAGAAATATAGAGCATGGCTATGTATTTGTTGGCAGATGGTCAACTCTCCCCTCGAGATTCGTGGCATGGACTAATCACCTCCTATGGTTCCATTAACTCTGGAAGTTGTATCAGGCATTAATAGGTCGATCTTTTGGCACAACAACAACTGTGGGCCAACAAGTGGTATCAGATCCAAAGGTGTTGAGTTCAAATCCCCTCGAGTAACACTAAGGGGGAGTTTGTTGGCAGATGGTCAGAGCTCCCCTCAGGATTCATGACATGGACTAACCACCTACCGTGGATGTGTTAACTCTGGCAATTGTATTGAGCATTAACAGGACGATCTTTTGGTGCAACACCAACTGTGGGCCAACAATATTTTCTCTTGCCACATTTTTTGGTGTGATTGTAATGAGGGTTTGATGTATGCATGATAGTATCTAATGCAGTATAAATTATTTGTAATGTTCATTCATTTTTTACATATAGATTATTGCAATTATAAGATGCATTATTAAGTATTTCCATTGTATGAGATGTAATCTTTGATTTGTATGTAAATACATATTTGGTTCAATGATAATATTTTGGATGTACTCCTTTCTCATTGTTTTCCATGACTTTGCTACCTAGTAGAGTATTCACTAATACATATCAGTGATGGACCAATCAACTTTCATTTAAATAGTCCCTCTATCTTGGTAGATTAGGAATTCACACATATTATTCAAGATTCGGTATTATAAACTAGGGAACAATATCAAGAAAACCTAAATAGATAAATCATCAATGAATCATTGTATGCACATCTACACCTTTCTATTATGTATAAAACATTAAATAAAATTTCTCATGGAGATTATAACACTTTTTATTTATAGGTGTGTGTACAAGGTGTTATATTATATTTGAAAGAGGTCTTAAGTAGGTAGTTAATCTCTAACCTAGTGATAAATATAGGGGTCATGTGTACATTAAGTATAACTATTGATTGTTGCAACTATTCTATATTTTAATTGGTTTAATACCCTGTCAAGGATATCTCTAAGATCTAGTTGAGAATGAAATGTAGGAGATACTACCCTCTCTTTTAAATTAGCCTTGAACCCTCCTCAGTCTATTGATAAACCCATGTTTTACCTTCTAGATGACAAATCCCTGGCCCTAAAGATAAGAAGAGCTCTAGGATGGTGAAGAAATAGTTTTGTGACCTAATAGGATTTTATAAATAAGATCCTTGAAATTATTATAAGAGTGTAGTGTATGAAATAGGGTCCCACCTTTTTGCAAGATGGAACAAGGGATATGGAATCCTCCTATTTCGCTAACATAACATTCAAGGAAACCCCTAGAGATCTCAAGCTAGGGATGTCCTAAGGTAGGATTAGAGGCTAAATGAGAGGGTTCACCACCAAGCTAGGGCTTGGAAAGATAAGATATGCAAATGACATGCAAAACCTAACTAGATGACCGAGAGAATGAAAATGAAATACAGAATGACAAACTAAGAATGAACAAAGGTGCACTTGGAAGAAGGATGAGATCAAAACAAGCTCAAAAACCTTAAAAACTTGATGTTTGATGCCCACTAGGACTCATACGCCTGTCTAGGCGATTTAGTCCCAAACTAGGGTTTATGTGCCAAAATTGGAATCTAACAATGTGTGATCTAAAACAACTAAAATATAGAAAAAGCCTTGTATTAGGACTCATACGCCACAAGTGGCATATCAATCCCACTCAGCTTTTTTAGAGGGTTAAGATCTGAATCAGGTCTCCAATCTCTGCTCTTTCTTTCGCACTTCATTTCTGGATTTGAAACCCTAATTTTTAACATGTAAGTGACTTTTTGTGAAGATATCAACCTTCTAATAACTTTATTACTTTTTCCAACCTTGTGACCTAATCTTCAAAGGATCGTCAAGATCCAAGATACCTAGATCTGCAATCACACATGTAGAGAGAGAAAAACTTGTTGATTATTAGGAAATAGGGGTTTGCCTAGGTCAAACCCCATTTAGGTAATTAAACCAAATGATGAGATAATGAAATAATAACATGACACATGAGACATGATACATGAAGCATGAAACATGAACAATGATACCTTGAATGATGTCTTGTAAATCCGCAATCTAACATGAAGTGGTCATGAAGGATGTAGATCTTGACCTTGAATATGGATATGAAACTATGCTTGCAAATGGATCTTCAATGCTACATCACAACTCTAGCTCAACAACATGCTTGATGCTTAATGATCTTGACTTGATGATGGATCTTGAATTGTTGTAACAATTGATGAAGAAATCTACCCTTGAATGCTTTAGGAATGCTCCTATGAAGTCTTATAAACTCTTGTAATCATAAAATTTCTATTAGGAATGCTCTCTTGAAAGTTTTAGGTGAAAATGAGTAAAATAACCTTGTATTTATACTTGTTTATGCCAAACTTCTTGAAATTACAACACTACAAGCTGACATCAGATCTAGGAAGATAAAATCCCACCAAGAATTTGAATTAAATTTGATTTTGGGTCACACGGGACTCATACGCTAGAAGTGGCATATAAGGCCCATCGAGCATTAATTATGGGACGCATTTTCAAAAATGCTTAGAATGATGCAAAATCCAGATTGGGGCCCTAAAACCTAGGTGGGACTCATATGCCCAAGGTGGCATATGAGTCCCAGATCACTAAATCAAGGCCACACAACCTAAAAACATTTGAATTATGATTGGATGTTGATTTATGTTAGGATTTTCCTCAGAAAGATGCATTTAATAAGGCTTGTGGATGCAAAATAGGACCAATTAAGGCATAGATAAGCCCAATTACAAATGAAAACCCTAGATTAGTGTGAAAGTGTAGTACAAAACTTTACAACACCTTAAATAAGGTACCATTGAGTCCATTTAGTTTACAAGGGTCCTAAACTTAATGTGAAGGTAAACTTTACAACATTAAATTAAGGAAAAATTAGGTCTATTTAGCTTAAAAGGGCCCTAGATCCAATGTGAATGTAGAAAAAACATTACAAAACTAGATCAAGGTGACATTAGGTCCATTTTATGTTAACCATTCCCAGATTAAGTGAGAAATTGTACCATCTCCAAAAAGGGCATACAATTTTTGTCATTACAAAGAGATACAACTTTGTAGAATTATTCTCAGTGAGCATTTTATGCAAGAATATTTCTTATTTTTCCTACTTTATATCCATATAGTAGCTTTTGTTTATTTGTCTAGAGTTCTCTAGATTTGTATAGAATTAAGTTGTGTGTGTGTGTGTGTGTGTGTGTGTGTGTGTGTGTGTGTATGTATATATCATCTCTATGCTCATTTTATTGTTGTTTATGGATGAAATATCTCTTACATATCTATGATCATTCTTAAATTTGGTTTCTATTGAATATCAAGCACTATGCAAGTTCTTTGTGAGAGATTGGTGGAAAAACTTATTCTAGAAAATCAACATTTTTTTTTTTATTTTTTAATTCTAGTATTTCAGGATCTCTTTTCTTTGCTTAATTAGATTAGATGTAATATATAACTAATCAACTTTATAATACTATATATTTATTATATTTCAAGGTCCCACACTTGTAATATTTTCCATACTAATGTTTCATTCAAGGCAATAATATTAAAAGCACATCTAAGAAAAAAAGAATATTAACCAACTACCTATAAGAAAATTCTCCCTTTACCATTTTTCTCATGTCTTTTGTTATCACTAATGCTCCATTTGTACTTTGTAGAGAAATATTGAGGGAAATAATTTTCTAATGCCTCTCTTGATATAATCTCTAGAATATTTGTCTTAATTTCTCCTCATTTGTGTGTATTTAATCATCTTCTTTTAGTGGCTCACAACCTTCACCACATTCTCCATTCCTTAGAATATTTATTCTTTTTCTATAGGATAAATTATCCTCTTTATTTCCTATCAAGGAAAACTTATCCATTTATCTAATCCTTCTTTCTATTGATTGTTCCTTTAGGTGTAGAAAATCCCTTATTAACTTGGAAATATTTTTCTGAAGTTCTCACATTCTCTTTGCCACTTTTCAATATCCTCTATTAAAAATCACCATAACACATAATTGTGCCTTTAAAATATCTCATAGTTGCATGTTTTACCCTCATGAGACCTACTATACTATTTCAACCAAAATATATACTAAATAAGAATCAACTTATACACTAATAATCAAATCATATAATATAACAATATATTCATAATACATACAAACCAACATAAAATACAAAATACAAAATATACAATTTTATACTTTATAATAAAATATGCATATTATTACTATTAACATTTATTATCAATTTATAACTTAATAATAATAATATAACAAAAATTCCCACAAACCAAACCCCTTACAAAATTCCAAGTTCTAATTAAAATACCTATTAAAACCTTTTTACATAAAAGAATTTTGAAACACAAAATAATCTTATAAACTAACTTTGAAATTAACTAAACGTAAAATATAATATAAATAGGCTCATGTCATTATAATCGCGGTCTCAATCCATAGTTTAATTAATTATATTGTCAATCACTCGTGGGAATGCATGGCTTCATTGGAATCAAACGAATTTTTACTTGTTATTCCATTGACATTTCATTGTCACAATTAATTAGATATACATCATTAAAGGAATGTAGAAAGAAATTCCCTTTAATATCATTCGCTTTAATAATTCATCTAGGAAAGTGTGTTCATGCATTATTAACATATTGACAAAGGTATAAATTTACGTATAGTTTCTTTTTTTTTGTCTTATATTATTTATTATATATTTTTATATATTTATGTGTTTACATATTTTTATGCATTCACGTTATCTATTTATTTTTTGTATTTATAAATGCACATATTTTCATATATTCATTACTCATTTCAATTTCATCTTTTTTCATATATTTGAATGAGTTTGTCATCATGGGAACATCCTTGTGATCACGAACTCATCTTATCCAAATTCAAATTTAGTTGATTGTCACCTTTACCCTTCTTGCCTAAGATTAAGTAAAAAATTGTGTAATGTGTTGCTACATCTTTATATTGAAAAAAATATTTTATACATCAAGGGACCAATTGATACTAATGAGTTCTCTTTCATTCTAAGGAGCAAAAACATCTAGATTTGGTAGAGTAAAAGGAATCTAGTTCTACATGAAGATCCTAAAAGCATATGCATGACTAAGAGTGTTGTTTTTAATATTCACCTAGAAGGTGTCCCCTAGTAGCACAATGGCAATCTTACCAGTATATTTATAAATACAAGTAGCCCTTAGATATCAAAAGATGCATTAGACACATATATACATCAAGTAAAGTCAAGAATAAAAGTCTACATATTCCACAATACAAGTTCACAATATGAGTCTTATTTTTGTAGATTCAAATGTTTTGCATGTGTTATACTCTCTATACATGATACATGATGATCTCTTTTATATCTCATGTTGATTCTATGAATATTTTTCCTTCACATGATGATAACTTATGTCTTGATGACTCTTTATTAGATTTCCATGTTGATTTTATTGCTCATAAACTACCTTATTCTACATTGCATGATGACAGTAGAAGCCTTAGAGAGGAAATATTGCATGATGGTTATAATAGATCTAGTGATACCTCTTGCAATTTTAACTCATTCTTACTTGCTAATTATATGCTCATAGATGATGGCATTTTATTGATTAGTGAGTTTAGATTATACCTAAGTGGTAGAATTTTACAATGGTTTGAGTCATCTTTCTTTCTTTAAACTTCTTTTTTAAGCTTGCCCAATATTTAATTGCACACTTTTCTATCCCAAATTCACATGAGGATATTATTGATGTGGGAGCACCCAGGCGCACGCACGATCCACATCAACCAAAAACATTTCCAGTTTGTTTTCTTTAGTTTTGGTTTGGTTTGGTAGTCTTTGGTGTTTCACGACAATGGATGTGAATGGAACAATCAGATTGCACTTTGAGCTTCGAACTAAAATCACAAGGGAAGGTTAAAGATCTTACCCATTACTTATATTAAAACATATGGACATGACATCTTGATATATACATGTTCTTCTTCAATTCAAGACGTGCTAGGCAACTTAGAGCAATGAAGACTTTGAAATTTTTATTTCATAAGCAATAGGATGATTTGATTAAATTGGTTATTATGATATGTACAATCCAAGTTTTAAATCTCCAAAATTAAATGTTGAAGTTTCATGTTCAAATTTAACTTGGATTGTTTATCATTCACAAATCATGGTGGAAGGAGGAAAGGTAGCAAATAGTGGAAGATAATATGCACAAGTAAAAGAAGACAATGGGAGAAGTAGAAAGGTCGTGTGAGAATAAAACAAGAAGGTAAAAATTAGAACATTCAAAAGGGGTCACGAGTGGAAGAGAGAGGCGTCATAGAAGATGGAAGGCCTCACAAAAATGAGAGAAGGTGAAAATCCCACGTGAGGATACGAGGAGAATAAAAACAATTCGAGGGGGCAGTGAGAAAGAGTGACTACGCCAGGGTGAGTAAGGGGCTGCATAAAATTCACATTTAATAAAGGCAACAAAGGTAGTTTTATAGGGATGAGAGAGGTGTTGTAGTTTAAAAGACGATGCATAGCCAATAAGTGCCATGAATGGAAGAAATGATCTTACAGGTTGTGTTGGTAATGACAACTACCATAATTACATAATAAGCAAGATGTAAGGAAAAATCTAATAAGAAGGAGAGCATAGAGAAGTTTTTGATTTGCAGGAATAATCGGTGGTGAGTGTATGAGTTGGTGTTCATGGTTTTGGTCATAGAGCAAGTAAATGCAAGAATAAATGTATGTGGAGATGATGAAGGCATAGATTGTATAAGATCATACAATATAGATCAGAGTGGCATGAGATTCTAGTACATGTAAATGAAAGAATTTTGTAACACAGTTTTCCTTTGTATATGAATTGAAATAGTAAAATTCGAGTTTGTTGCATTATTTGTTTGTGGAGTGTTGAACCAAGTAGATTTGTTCCTATGAATTTTTGTTGTGTTTGAGTTAGGGTGTAGGGGGGAGTACCCTCTTGCGTCAATTGGTATCAGAGTAGATAGTCTTGAGAGTGGAGAGGATCCACCAGGACCTGTGGGTGTGTGTGAACAAATCACCAATGAGGAGGCAGTTCACATGTAGAAAGTGTGTGTGAAGCGGTTAAGAAGAATCATGTGGGAGTTGTTCCATGTGTGTGAGGAATCTTGAGAAGCAAGAGAAGGAGCTTGAAGCCGCAACGGAATGTGTTTGTAGAGTGAGTGATTGCAATAGGAAAGATGGGTTGGGTAGTGAAGAGATTTGTACGGATATTATTTTGGGAGAAGTATTGGGAGAATGTGGAGGACGAAATGTGTGAAGCGATGGAAAAGATAATTCGGGAATAAGTAGGAAATATTAAGGTGAGGCTCGAGAAATTGGAGAAGAGTGTTTGAAAGAGTGAGAAGAAAGTGGTAAAGAGGAATGAGAAGAAGAGTGAAGATAGCAGCTTGAGATGGAAAGAAGAAGAAGTAAGAGCAGCCCCTACCAATGAAGAAGTTGCAACAAAGACATGCCATGAGGAAGGCATGCAGAGAGAAGAAGAAAGGACTGAGGTGAGAAGCGAAGAAGTTGCAATAGATGGCGAAAGTGAAGTAGATTTGTTTGTGCAATTGTTGGAAATTGAGGAAGAGTGGATGTTGAAGCTTGATGTTGCAGCGAAGTGTGAAGAACTAAAAGTTGTAGTTGATGATGATATGAGAGATGTCACAACAAAGAGTGATTTTTTAGCCAAGGAAAATGATAAGGTAAATAGTATTGTATTTTGTGATGAGAAATTGACATGAAATTCGTATGTCGTTGAGGGAAAGAGAGAGAATATAGTTGTGGTTTCAGATTTAAATGTAGATGTTGTATATTTGTAGGTAGAGCTGGTTGAGGATGTTGCAAGATTTTTTAGTGGAGGTGGACACTTAGAGGTGGGTTTGAACCCATAGAAGAGGAGGGAAGTGTGGAAAGCATTTGGTGAAGGAGGTCAGGATTTGGTGGAAATGAGTCCACGAGGGGAAAGAATAAGAAGGTGCAGTGTTGTTGGAGGATGGTGGTGTGTATTTTGGAACGATGCTGGAAAAAGTGAAAGAAGGATTATTTTTGAACACTTGCACAATGAAAGAGTGATTACATCACTCAACTCCACCATTGTGAGCCTATGCTCACAATATTTCTACTCAGTGTGTCTAATGCAAGAGCACCCAAGCTCACGCACGATCCGCATCGACCAAAAACATTTCCAATTTTTTTCCTTCAATTTTTATTTGGTTTGGTAGTCTTTGGTGTTTCACGGAAATGGATGTGATTGGCACAATCATATTACACTTTGAGCTCTAAACTAAAATCATAGCAGAAGGTTAAATATCTCACCCATTACTTATATCCAAACATATAGACATGACATCTTGATATATACATGTTCTTCTCCAATTCAAGACATGCCAAGAAACTTAGAGCAATGAAGACTTTGAAAGTTTTATTTCATAAGCGACAGGCTAATTTGATTAAATTGGTTATTGTGATGTGTATAGTCTAAGTTTTAAATCTCCAAAATTAAATGTTGAAGTTCCATGCTCAAATTTAACTTGGCTTGTTTATCATTCACAAATCACGATTGAAGGAGGAAAGGCAACAAATAGTGGAAGATAATACACACAAGTAAAAGAAGACAATGGGAGAAGTAGAAAGGCCACATGAGAATAAAACAAGAAGGTAAAAATCAGAACATTCAAAAGGGGTCGCAGGTGGAAGAGAGAGGCATCATAGAAGATGGAAGGCCGCACAAAAATGAGAGAAGGTGAAAATCCCAAGTGAAGATACAAGGAGAATAAAATAAAATTGATGGGGTAGTGAGAAAGAGTGACTACGCTAAGGTGAGTAAGGGGGCTGAATAAAACTCACATTTAATAAAGGCAACAGAGGTAGTTTTACAGGGATGAGAGAGGTTTTGTAGTTTAAAATATGATGCACAACTAATAAGTTCAATGAATGGAAGAAATGCTCTTACAGGTTGCTTTGGTAATGACAGTTACCATAATTACATAATAAGCAAGATGTAAGGAAAAACCTGATAAGGAGAACAGAGAAGTTTTTGATTTGTAGGAATAGTCGGTGGTGATTGTATGAGTTGGTGTTCATGGTTTTGGTCAGAGAGCAAGTAAATGTGAGAAGAAGTGTATGTGGAGATGATGAAGGCGTAGATTGTATAAGATCATACAATACATATCGAAGTGGCATGATATTCTAGTACATGTAAATGAAAGAATTTTGTAATACAGTTTTTCTTTGTATATGAATTGCAATAGTAAAATTTGAGTGTATTGCACTATTTGTTTGTGGAGTGTTAAACCATTTCTTTGTATATGAATTGAAATAGTAAAATTTGAGTTTTTTGCAATATTTTTTTGTGGAGTGTTGAACCAGTCAGAGTTGTGCCTATGAATTTTTGTTTTGTGTTTGAGTTAGGGTGCAGAGGGGAGTACCCTCTTGCATCAAGTATGGACACAGAGATGACCTCTCATTAGCTACATTTCAATCCTAATCCATCTATTAATATTTCTTATGCATTTCCTACACCTACCTTTCATGTGTACCCTAATTCACATGATTATAATATTATGGGACACACTTAGCAAAGGTTAGGAAGAAGACAAGATGTTGATTTACTGCAACCTATTTACCCATTAATACAATTAATTTACTTCTTGCATCTCAAGTTACACTAAAATAGAGGAATGTCACACCATTCAACTAATTGAAATTACTCAAGCTAAAATATCTCTATGGGAATTAATGTGTACACTACCTTTTTATAAATAAACAATACAAAAAGATTTAGAAAAATTGCAAGCTACATCCAATACAAATCTATAATTAGTAACATATTTGATAGATTCTATTGGCCATATGGATAGTCAAGATATATCATTCAATGATAAATAAATTCCATTAAAAATTTACGTAAGTGTTACCTTTACATATCATGGTGAAGTAATCATTAAATGATCCTTAGTTGATAATGGATCTAGCCTTAAGATATATATTCAGGATTGTGTAAACCTATTGCTAGTAGATTTATCTATCATAGAACCATTCTAGATCTTACTAGTCAAGGATTTAATAATATCTAGATAAAAATTGTTCAAGTGTACCAATATTCTTCCAATCCAAGATAGCCCATGTAAGCTAGATGCATTGTTTTGTGTGATGCTCAACTATAATATTTTTCATGGGAATTTTTAGTTCTATGTTAGGAGAGTTGTTCCTTCTACTTTGCATCAATATGTTAAATATTAGTATGAAGGACATTAGTTTTTCAAATTATTCTATTCCAATATTAGTGGATAATAGATGTTTAGAAACTCTATTATATACATATAGATCCTAAACCATATAACAAGTGTGATCAAATTGATACATCTAACAAATTTACTACACAAAATGAACCCTTAGAAAATGATTCTAGCACATTACATGGTGACTATTAGGGTTCAATAGATTTTACATCTTTTGGTTTTGATGAATATCATGTGAATCCTAATGCTTATAGTATTTTATCTTTATATATGAAACCACCTATCTATGGTAAAACACCCAAAGCATATAAGGATGCAAAGGAGATGTGTATATGTGAAGTTGATCCTAATAGTGACACATATTCTACATCACCATCACTTCCTCCTAGACCATATTTAAAAAAATATATGGTCTTGGATATAATCTTATGAAAATATTAGATATAGAATAACTCAAATTGGATAAAATAAATAACGTTATAAATTATTTTTGGAACTAAGTGAAAGTAGAATATATCGTGGAATATTATAGCAACCTAAGGACATGACTAGATGGTTAGAAGAATTAAAAAGAAAAGGAAAAGAAACTAAATTGAAATTGATCCTATAGCATTGTAAATTGTCACCCTTGACAATTTCACGCTATGTTTGGCTCCTCGTTAAGTGCTTGGGCCTAATTATGCTTATTATTTACCCAACTTATTGTCATCTTTGAAAAATCAAATTAATTGTGGGAATTAAATTTAATTATTTATTTAACAAGCATTCAAAAATCAAAATAGGTCTTAACAAGGGTGCCCTCATCCATGTCTACCCTATTTTGGATCAAAATTTAATATTTTATTGTCAATATCAATATGTTTCCAAATTTAAATTCATTTGTCAGTCTTTAAAAAGACTAATGTGGGAAATTTTTAAATGCATATAAATATAATTATTTTTCACCATTTAAACATCTAGGAAATCTAAGAATTTTGAATATCAATTTAGCATACTAGAAGGCAATTCAAGAGAAAAATAAGTAGCATCTTTATAACACTTTCATCAATCAAGATCATGTTTGCAATGCATCATCAAATCCATGTTCAAGCATAAGTAAGATTATTTCATGTTTTATATTTATTATCATTATGAGTAATAGCATCTACAAGACCTTCAATCAACTATCAAGTTATCTTTGTATGAGATGTGCTAAATAACCTCAGTCCATCAATGAATGCAGATTTGAATGGTAAGTTGCAACATTGTGATTTATCATTTATTTTTATCTATTTGCCTCTAATTGACCTAGGGTAAGTGTTGAACACACTCAAAGACTAAGAGGGGGTGAATTATTCTACACAAAAACTTAAGCCCTTTCAGACCTTGAAACTTTCAGCACAATCCAACCTTCTTTATCATATCAAAACCTTAAAACAGTAATTGAGAGTGATATATCAATTTGAATCCTTAGTAATTTCAACAACCTTTAAGCAATGCAAGATATAGCAATTCTACTTCTAACCAAATCAGCAATAGTGAGAAAGAAACAAAGGACACACACATGCATAAGAAGAACACCAAATTTATGTGGAAAACCCAATGAGAGAAAAACCACAATGAGAGTTAACTCACAATATAAAAGGATCACTTCCAAAAATACTTACAAGAAGGCTCACTACCTTAGAGAATGATACAAAAGGACTTGTAGGACTAAAGACAATACAGATTCAAGAGAAAGATATAGAGGACCTGATGAGATTCACTATCTTAGATCAGGATACAAATATTTCCATATACAGATTACAATGCGTGTCAACATAACACTTTGTTGATTGAGGCATTATAGCACAATTGATCTTTCCTTTCACTCACTTTAGCACATATCACTATTGGATGTTTAATACAATTCACACATACACACTTCTTTGCACTTGTACACTTCTCCATCTTGTTGCATCTGAAGTGATCTTGTATTTATATCCAATGCAACACTTCAAAACATCAATTAGGTCGGCCAAGAAGAAGATAAATCAATGAATTTAACTAGTCAACCACCAAAACATGATGCGGTCCTATCCAGAAGATAGAGAGGGCCAAAAATAACCTTAGCACTTCTTCCAATGCAATCCAAAACCATTTACACATAGGAACACATCAACCTAAGTCGTCATCAAGGAAATGTGTGGATGAAACATGAAGCACATAAATAGTCGACCCAAAAATATTCTTCCAATTGAATTAACTTGATGCGGTCCCAAGAAGAATAGGTTAGGACCCAAATCTATCATAACACATCTTCCATTGTTGGTGCAGCCCCCCAAGTACACGACACAAGTAAAGGAACAAGTCATATCAACCAAAGATCCACAAATAACCCAAAAATCTAACTCAAGACAATGTGGCATCAAAGAGGCCAATTAGCAACATGCAAATCACATGGGGATGTTCAGGTCAGTGTCAGATCATGGGGGTCCAAACTAGGCCCTTAAGTGACAATGAAAATTTAGAAAAATAGTGTTAGGCAACTTGACATAAAAATTTGAATAGGTTATTAACATTATTTCAAAAATATGTAAGAACAAAATTCGTAGAAAATTGAATGTAGTTTCTAAGATACTAGTCTTTTTTTGGAAAAACAAAAAGTAAATCTATTTGGTGAAAATTTAAAATTTCAATGTAGTAGTACTAAATTTTCAGGAAAATAAATAAAAAGTAGCTATTTGTTTGACCAACCTAAGTACAAGTAAAAAATAATATTTTTTTTGAAACTTTCAATATAAGTAAAGGACACATACCCGAATATGCCACATTTTTTTGTAATTTTTTTGCAATTAAATATTTAGTTATAAATTTTTTATTAGAAAATTTTAAAAATATTAAAACTATGTTTGTTTGACCACCATAACTTTGTCAAAAATTCATCAAATTCTTTTTTTTTTTTCATCCTATAGTATGGGAAGCATAGAATGTGTTGCATCTTTCGAATTTGAAAAATGTGAAATCATTTGAGAACTATAGATATTTTTTAGTCAACCTATCAATCAGGACTTTAGTCACAATGCATGTAGAAAATCAATAATAATTATCTATTGAATTCAAATTAAGGCATATCTTATATTGGTGGAAAGCTGGAAATTTACTCAATTTAAACCCTTTTTGTTTCATAAAATTTGGATAAAAAAATTCATCAACCACTTTTTTGTCATATCGCCACTTTTTGGACCCCCGTGATCTTAAACTCACCCCTTCCTTGAACATCCAACAACACTTCCATACACTTCTTTCATACTTTCATGACACCAACATCCACCATAGATCAAACAAGAATAGAAAACTATATTCCAAAAACACAAAATGCTTAATCATGAGATATAACATTAACACATCAGCTTGCGGTCCACTCCAACATATGGGATTGGAACTGAGACACTACATAGACATTGAAAGCACATTCACAAAGCCACAAGAGAAAAGACATCAATGTGGAGAAATGCGAAGAATTTTCCAGACTAGTCTAGACAGCCAACAACACTACAAACCTTCTGCAATTCATAGAGATCTCCTCAGAAAAATAGGTGACCTGAGACCAAACTACAAGACCAAATCATCAATAGCAAAGAAATGCAAAGCATTCTCCCAAACAGACTTCAATGCAGCTTCCTGAACCAAAAACACTTAAGCAACTTGGGGAAGCCAGAACTTCCTTTCAGCATCACATACTTCATCATTAACATCAAGAGAGACCACAAGAAATACTGTAGACCTTTAGCAACATCTCTCCACTACGATTCATGCTTATAATCCTCATCTTAATGTGTCTAATCAATATATAAATATATCATTATAAAATCAACTCATCTAACAAAAAAATACATAATGGAACTTTCTTTGACATGAACTTCAACAACCCTTCTTAGATAAACTTCATCAACTCTTCTTTGGATAAGGCACGTGACATTCAACCATGAACTTCAACAATTTTTCTTTGAATAAGGCATGCCATCCAACCATTAACATCTACAATTCTTCTTTGGATAAGGCATGCCATTCAACCATGAACTTCAACAAGTTTTCTTTGATAAGGTATGGCATCCAACCATGAACTTTAACAATGATTCTTTGATAAGAAATGAAATCCAACCATGAACTTCATCACTAATGTTAGCCCAAACTGAATATAACAATGACAACTAATAGAAAGTACTAACAACTTACTTCTCAAGTGTTGACATCAATGACAACCAACAATCAATGTTGAAATCAATGACAACAATTTCCAACAATCTCCTTAGTGTTGACATCAATGATGATAAATTCCAACAATATCCCCCTTTGACATTGATGGCAACACACACTGCTCACTCTCCCCCTTTGACATTAAGGACAAAGGGTTATACATTCCTACACAAAGCAACAAGACATTCTTTGGCTTTATGAATAAAGGGAAAAAGACCTTCAATTGAAGTGGGTGATCCCACAATACTGGTTTACAATTTCGTTGAGGAAGGAAAATTGCAAAAACGCTCCCATGAAAAAAAAAATTATTTTTAGGGGTTCGCACGAACTGGGGTGTTCGTATGGACCCAAAAAAGGGTTCGTATGGACCCCCGTTCGAGCGAACCCTATTTAATGATGGGACCCACTTTTGGAAATTTTTTTAAATGAAGACAAAGGAAAATTCAAAAAAAGTGGGGTTCCCTCGAAGGGGGGTCCATACAAACCCCACTTTTTCCCCCTTCCCCTCCTCTTCTACCAAATCTCTACAAAATCTTGCCTTTTGAAGCTCGGGTTAAGGATGAAAATGGAGGAGACTTCACAGACCCAACTGCAGGATGGTAGTCCTTAGAACAAGCTATCCATCGAATATAATTTTAATATGTTTTTGGTTTTATTATGTATTTTTTTTAGTTTGATTAATAGGTTTTTCGTCGAAAATAAAGCTCTATGTCTGCACATGTGGAAAAATAGCAGATTTTCAAAAAAAATTGAAAAATATCAGTGCACTAGATATTGATGTCCCTAATCCAACAAAACAAAAAAATTGAATTTCGATACATACAAAAAAAGTAGTGTTTTAGCCAATAAATCATGTCTAAATTGTAAATGGTTTGACTTTGAAACTTAATTAAGAAAAAAATATTTTATGAAATGTTATGAAACCAATTCCATGCGCTAGCTGATATCATAGTTATGAATCTAAATTAGAATTTTATCCTTCATAGAAAAATAAAATGTGTTAGCCAGTAACGTCACTCTTTAAAAATGGTGTTTACTGTTAAAAACTAGTTTTTGAAGGAGATGGAAAAAGAACTGCAATCTAATTCCAAAATTTTTGAAAAATATATATTTAGAATCTAAAGACAAAATTTCACAAATCACTAGTTTGTATAATCTCCAAATTCCTCACGATTTAGCCTCTATAGGTGCCCGAAAGTGAAGATTTAGTTAAAAAAAATCCGTTCAATGTCCAGTTTGGCCAAAAATTGTAAACCAGTATTATGGGATCACCCAAGTAGTAGCACATATTCCCCCTTTAACCAACAACACATCTTCTTCAATGAGCTATACATACACAAAAACTACATACCATCTTCAGGACTCCCCCTTTCTACCAACTCCTCTTGAGAGGTAGCACTCATCAACCCAGAAGTAAAGGATATGACATGAATTTGTCCCTCTAAACAAATGCACCATTTATGCATCTAGTTAGAACAAGGAGGGGAAATAACCCCTAAATTTTTCCATAGATACTCAAATGTATCCTTGGAAAGTGCCTCAGTGAATGTTTGCAATCCGGTCCTTGGTAGGCACATACTCCATTCTGACTTCATGTTCTTTAACCTTCTATCTCGAAAATTGGTATTGGATTGAGATGTGTTTAGTTCTTGAGTGCATTATCAAATTCTTGAAAATGCTAATTACACTTGTATTGTCATATAGTATAGGAATAGGTTCATCATAAACCACCTTCACATCCTTCAAATTTTGCTTCATCCAAAGCACTTGAGTACAACAAAATGCTACAACAATAAATGTTGCTTTTGTTGTGGACAAAGACATTGAATCTTGATTTTTACTAAACCATGAGACCAATGTGTCTCCCAAAAATAATTCACTTCCACTTGTACTTCTCTGGTCATCAACCCAACCTACCCAATCAACATCAATATAGGTACTCAAAGAGAAATTTTGATCATTTTTGTACCATAGGCCATAATTCAAAGTACCCTTCAAGTATTTGAATATTTTTTTCATAGCTTTCTCATGAGATTTCTTAGGATTGGCTTGAAATCTGGCAACCAAATATACCACATGCATGATATCTCGTTTGGAAGTAGTTAAATATAGAAAACCTCCAATTATGGACTTGTAGGGAGTATGATCAACTTCTAAAGACTCATCATATTTGATTAAGTGACAACCTGTCACCATAGGAGTACCCACTGGTTTGGAATTTTCTATCCCAAAATTCTTCAGTGTTTCCTTTACATATTTGGCTTGATAAATAAAGATACCACCATCTTGCTAAATAATTTGAAGTCCAAGGAAGAAGGACAATTCACCAATAATTGAAATTTCAAATTGTTTATGTATTTCTTCTACAAACTTTTTACACATATCATCATCTCCACCAAAGATGATGTCATCAACATACACAACCACAACTAGCAACTTGTCTTCCTAAACCTTAATGTACAAATTACTATTTGCATTACCTTTCTTGAACCCTTGTTGAAGTAGGTACTTATCCAATCTAGCATACCAAGCTCTGGGAGCTTGCTTGAGACCATATAGAGATTTTTGAATCTACAAACCATATCTGAATTCTTTAATAATTGAAAGCCATCAAGTTTCTCAATATATACATCTTCTTCTAGATCACCATTCAAGAAAGCTAACTTGACATCCATTTGATATCATTTGAAATTCTTATGAGCAATAAGAGAAAGAAACATCCTTATAGCTTCCATTCTAGCTACCAGAGCAAAGGTCTCCTCAAAATCAATACCTTCTACTTGTGAATATCCTTTGCAAACCAATCTAGCTTTATTCCTCACTACTTCACCACCCTCATGCAATTTGTTCTGAAACACCCATTTTGTTCCTATGACATTTTTATTAGCAGGTCTGGGAACTAATTCCCAAGTCTGATTCTTTTCTATCTGATCAAGTTCTTCCTCCATTTCCTTTATCAAATTGTCATCTTTGCTAGCATCAGCAAAGTTCTTGGGCTCAACTTTTGACAACAAACATAGATTTACTTGCTCATTGGCTCTTGCAAATTTCTCTCGGTCAACACACCTTCATCCTTATCTCCAATGATCTAATCCACAAATTGATTCTTCTACACATATTTTTTTGGAGTCTTCAAAGTCTTTACTAGTTTTGGTTCCTTCTCTTCTTTCTCTTCTATTTCTTCTTCTTCAATCTAGGGAAGCTTACCAAATCCAGAAACTTCAGGTTCATGTGAGATCTAACACAATTCTTCATCTATTTTGACATTTTTTATTTCAATCATCTTCCCTAATCTCTTATTGTAGCATTCATATACCTTTCTTTTGGTAGAGTAACCAAGAAATATCCCTTCATCATGTACCTGAAATCAAACTTTCCAAGATCACCTTCATCTCTTCTGATGTAGCATCTGCTACCAAAGATTCTGAAGTATCTAATAGTGAGAGGTCTTCCATACCATAGTTCATTAAGGGTCTTATTGCTATTGACTCTCAACTACACTATGTTAAGAAAATAGACAACATTGTGAACTGCTTCTTTCCAATACATATATGTAAAATCAACATCTTTCATCATTGTTCTAGCCATTTCTTGCACTGTTCTATATTTTCTTTCTACTACCCCATTTTTCTAAGGGGTTCTAGGAGCAGACAGATGTCTCCTAATGCCATGATTTCCAAATCATTAATGGTTTAGTTTTTATAGGTTTGATAAATTGAAATTTTGGTGAAAAATGTTGATTTCAATGTCCTACTTTGGCCAAAAAGTGGGACACAGTATTGTTGGCTAACCCTATTCCTAGTGGGGTAGGAACCTATGATAAAGTGCTTAGTGTTTGGTTCTCAATGGGGTCAAAACCTCCATCCAAAAGGCTAAGTAAAACAAACTCTTTGGGAATTTTTAAGGAGGTAGGAAACTTTGATAAAGTGCTTCATGCCTAGTTCCCAACGGATTCAAAAACCCCAACCAAAAGGCTAAGTAAAATAAACATTTCAAGAGTTCCTAAGGTGATAGGAACCCTTGATAAAGTGTTCAATGCCTAGTTTCCAATAAGGTCGAAACCCTTGATCAAAAGGCTAAGTAAAATAAACATTTCAAGAGTTCCTAACGAGATGAGAACCCTTGATAAAGTGATTGGTGTCTAGTTCCCAATAGGGTTAGAATCCTTGAAAAAAAGGGATTTTAATATGAACAAACATTTGGGAGTTTCTAAGGAGGTAGAAACCACTGGAATGAGCTACTTCGTTCCTAGTTCCCATCAGAGTGGAAATCCATGACAAGAAATAACTAGGAAAGAATTTGCAAATGTTGGAAAATCTAAGGAATGCTTCACACATAATAGACTAGGATAGCAACAAAGAATGGATATTGTGATAGTTTAACTTCCTTCTTTGACTGTTAAACTACCTAACAAAGGATGTATATGAGGGGAAGGAAATGCAATTGGATAGATCAAAATTTTGGGATGAATATTGTAACAGGGAGAAAATATAACCTATAACCAAACTATTTATCTACTCATATAAAGAATGTTTTCAAACAGTAAATAATTTTTAATAATTTTTCTTTTGTGAACATTATTTGTAATGGATAGTTATTATAGGCTACGTGATTGGGTGGTTTGATAGGACCCCTAGTCTCAACTACACCAGATCTAGATTGAGAGAGAAAAGGTGATGCATAGAACTAGTAGGAGGTGTAGATGAAGTGTCCATAAATACATTGGTGTGTGAGGGGATGTTTCCAAAACTAAGAGATTGTGTCAATAACAAAGGTCGATAGAAGGAAGGGAGGTACCAAGGAGTAAAAATAAAATGATGGAAAATGCATAGAAGATGAAATTTTCATTTTTTTAAGGGAGAATATGGTTTTTCAACTAACAGGGTGGGGAATTGAGGAATATGGGTGGGAAATGTTATGGAAGATAGAAGTAGTAGTACTAGCTAAAATGGCGGGATTTTGTAAAGGTGTACATGGAAGGGATGTAGGGAAAGAAGATACAATAAAGTAATATATGTAAGAAGGATAAAAAAGAGGGGTAAAGAAGTAGAAGAGTGCACATGCATGCACAATTTGATCAATGCATGTCAAGGATAGATGGATTAGTCAAGAGGAGATTATCCAAGGAATCAATAAGGTTAGAAAGAACAATGTTTGTAGCTAGATTCACCATATTCTTTACTTCTTGGAGTTGAGATGTAATTTTTATGTGTTGTTCTAAATCAAGTTGGGTCTCTTGGTTAAAAATTTATCAACAATAAGAAATAAGGTAATTATCTCCTCGAAAGAGGTGGAAGGGGGATGGGAAAAGTCCTGATGATATTATAATGAGGAAGCCTAGTATAGGAGGATAGCGATCTTAGTCTCTATAATGAGTAGAGGGCATGAAATAGGAATCTAGGATAAGATAAATATGGTGAAGTAGGGGAGATAGATATACTAAAGAGGTATTGGGAAAAGTTGATGTGATAAGAAATCTAAAAGAAAATGTAGACTAAAGCTACATGAGATATTGGTATGGATAGGAAAGGGGAAAATGGGAATGTGGTAGGTAAGGTTAAATAAGCTTAGAAATTAGAAGGAAAACTAAGTAGACTAACAAAGCATGATTGATAAGAAAAATGAGGCAAGTGAATATAGGAAAATAGAATAAGGAATGAGAAACATAAAATAGATATATGACTTATATATAGAAACAAGGTGATGGCAAATAAATCCTACTGCACGAAGGAAAGTTTTAAAAATAAAATGATGAAACAAAACAAATAGGAGAAATAATGATAGGTAAAAGACAAGAAAATGCTATAGGATTGGTCTACACACACAAAATTAGAAAGTGGAAATGTACTCATGTCAAGTTCACTAAATGAAAGATATAAAAAGAATTGTAGGTTCTAAGGAATAAAAAAAATACACTTATATCCTACAAGTGTTTAACAAGCATATAAATTAGAAATAACTATCAAATCTAAAATAATAAGCCTTATTTGAATATATCTCATCAAACACAAAAGTTAAGATTAGAATCACATAAAATAAACTAGTAGAGAGGAAAGAAAATATAAAATAGAATGTTTGCACCTAGAAATTATCAAATCTAAATGTAGAAATGAAATGGAAATAATTACATTACTTATAGTAAGGTAAAACTAGAGGTCATGTGATGAAATTATACAAAAGTAGCATATAAATCTCATTTTTTCTATACTCAACTTAGTATAAACATGAGTTTCTAGAATATTATGATGGCCATTGTACTCTTTTATCAAAGGAGAGAAATGTGTTACCATATTTCATGAGTTTGGATTTGAACCAACTGATAAATTGTTTTCACATATCAATAAAAGATACCGCCAAGCCAAAGGAAATTCATAAGTACCAAATAATCACTATATGCTTCATTTGCATCCATCCAGTAGGGATCCATGGGAGAGAAATAAGATCTTTTCATGAATTGTTTTATCTTGTGCATGTAGAGATATTATATCTTGAGGTAGTTCGATAGCATTAACCACTTCATTTGTACTATTATGGAAAAATAGGATATCATCACCAATAAAATGGAAGTTGAGAACATATGATTTATTAGGAAGGGATATTCTTGAGACCAACTATAAGTGGTTGTCTAAAGGAGAAATTAGCCCAAGTCATCAACAATTAATAACATAGATGAAGGGAACAACAGAGAAACCTTGGTGGGTGAAGCATTCATATAAAGGAAAGTGTTGGTATTAACAAACAACATTTGGGTATTACAAAGAAAATAAGTTCTAAATCCAAGCTCACTCATTATTTTTAGGATAAAGATCCAACAAATATGGGTATAGGATCTATCAAAATCAAGTTTGATGAGGATGGGATCTTAGGAAATTCGTTGTTCACCCATTTAGTAGTTTCCCAGTCTAGAATGAGGCTATCAAAGATGAATATATTTCCTAGAAACATAGTTTGTTATGGATGAATAATGGATTGAATCATTAGTTTAATGTGAAGAGGAATTCCTTTCCCAGTGATTTATAGGATGTGTTGAGCAATGTGATAGGGTGTCATCCAACAATGGTGTCTTAATTTTTACCTTTAGGGGTGAGCCTAAGAAGAATTTTGTTCATGAGAGGCATGAGGTTTCCCTTAAAAACTGGCTTCATGTATACTTAATAAAAATTATATTTAATGTGTAGCCACATAACTTTAAATAAATTAGTCAAAAGGTCGTCAAGTCTAGGTCTCTTCTCATAAGCCGTGTAGAATAGGGATTTCATCAAATCCTTTGGGTGGAGATAATTATAAAGTTAATAGTTGTAATATTGGTCTACCTTAGAACTCATGTAATCACCCATAGTATCATCTAGTGTTCTCTCATAATCATCTAAAATCATCTTATCTTGGAACATTTTTTATAGTGGTCATAAAAGAGATGGTGAAGCTCAATAGGGGATGACTATGAAGAGTGTCATGTTCATTCATAATATTACTTGTACATTCTTGTCTATGATTATGTTTGATAAATTGGAAGAAAATTTTGGAACGACGATTACATTAATCTAAAGTAGTCGAGAGTCAATATGATCCCCTAACCCCCTATAAATATCAAACCTTCTCATCTTAACTTCAATGGTTGTCAAAAATATATTGAATGACAATATTAAAAGGTTCAATACCCAAAAACCTATAAACCTATTCCACCTAATCTTGACGTACCTACTCTTTAGATATGCACTTCCATACAAATCTATGACAATATTAAAAGAACCTATAAACCTATTCAAACTAATCCTAAAGTGCCTACTCTTTAGATATGCACTTCCATGCAAGTCTTCTTCCATGAAAAGAAAATTTGATGGACCAAAGACCTTAAGAAAAGAGCATGCAAGTCTTCTTCCATGGAAGGAAACTTTGGTATCCCAAAGACCTTAAGAAAAGGGACCACCCATCCATGTAGAATTTACTCTCCTAAGAAACAATAATGTAAACATTAGACAATGACTAGACATTCACGTGCAAGAATTCATTGCATCCCATGAGTTTGGACCACCCTAACTCTAATAATTCCTTTGTAAAGGATCACCATTCTTGGACTGAAAGGAATGTGTTAAAAGTTAGTCACTTGTTCTACAAATTGACTATTCTCCTCCCACAAGATAGATGTGCGCACTCTCAAACTAAGTGATAGCAAGCTAGTATCCTATGCAACTTTGTACTTGAAATTTATGAGAACAACAACAACAAAAAATGAGGTATATATAATGAATATATGTGCTAAACATCTATAATAAACTTTGAGAAGAATTATTTGAAATAAAAGATTCCTGTGTAGTGGCTGGCATACGTTCTGAACAGTTGTAGTAAGGACAGCATAAGAAACAAAAGGAATGACAAAGGAAAAGGGCTGTGATATGACTTGACAGTAGACTTTGTTTGGAATTTCAGAATCTGTATACAGGTGAAAGCTATTCTTAGAGCATATCTATGCTATACCACCAACCATATAAATAATAGAATAACATATATTAGCAGACAGCTTGGAATGATCTTATGTAACATGGTATAAATCTTTAAGCTATTTTGCTTGGGCTATCAAGCCTATGTGTTTCTTTTATTTTAGTGACATTTTTATAGTGGATTTTTTTTCTGTATTGATTGGAAAATTTATATTATAACATTTATATATGATGAAGAATTTCCATTTTTTTTAAAATAGATAATTATCTTAATATATATATTTCTTCATATTTATTAGTATAGATATTTTAAAGGTATATGATTTATAATATATTATTAATATAAAAACAATATTTATAGAGTATCAGACATGGCTTTTTTAGCTTGTAGAAAGGTGAGGGCCATAAAACAAAACACCCATGACAACTTTGAGCATGTACAGACGAGCATGAAAAACTACAACTAAAACCAACAGAGAACAAAAGTAGATAAATGAATACATTTATTTTTAAAATAGATCTATTTTATATTTGTTAAATTAAATAAATAAATAAATGCATTTAAGATATCTACACTAGTTTATATATCTATATATGATTTCATCATTTGTCACTGTTACGAATTAATCTATATAATTTTATGCATTCTAATATATTTTGTTCAACATATGAAATAAGAAAATCATTTTCCTTCACAATATTTATATTAATGTCATTTTTATATCTATGTAAACTACTAACTAGATAACTAGATAAATAAGAAAATACATTAAATACTATTTATTTGAATATTTAGTTAAGAACTACTTTATTTTAGATATTATTTAATTTTTTTCTAATTTTTAATTGAATAACTATTTTATTTTTCAAAATTCAAAAAAAATAAAATAAATAGTAATAAAAACAAATAATACAACAAATGCAAACAATTATTATAAATAATTATATAAAGACTATTTTTAAAATGTCATATTTGAAACTATTTTATTTTATTTAGATTGTTTATTTTTATTTGAAGAGTTATTTTCATTTACTTTAGACTTATTTTATTTTATTTACGTATACTTTAGTTTTGTATAAATATATTTCTATTGTATTTTGGTTTCTATAATGTTTACTAATATTAATACTAGTATAGATATCTTAAATGCATCTATCTAAATGTTCCAAAAATATCAATTTAGAGTTATTAGTTATTTTATTTTTTATAGGTAAGTGCTACCAAGTGGGTAGCTCCCATAATATAAGTTCTTAAAAAGAAAAGCATGCCCTTGCCACGAGGGGTGCACTACAACATACCAAAAGAATATGTTGATCATTCCTACAAAACACAAGATGCCTCATTTACTTCCAAGTTTTTCCGATCTTAACACCATATGGTGTTTTAGTATAGACGAAGATGATTTTTTCTTCGTGACCTCAGTCCATTCTTGTTCAACCATATGAGGAGAATCCAAATCACTGATGTTTCCATTGCTAGTTCTATGGGAAGCAACATTCAGAGACATTGGTGGATTTGAAGATTGTGACTTAGATAACACTAACTGTGATGAGACTAAATCCTTAGTGGGGGGAGGAGAGGCATCCACATCATTTGAGCTAACACTAATCAAACTCTCCTCAACTCAAACTTGCGAGGCTGATGGTGAAGGGGAGCATGAAGGAGTAGTCTCCACTACCTCATCTAGTGTAGCAGAACCGTCCTCCTTCGCATCTAGTGCGATGACATAGTGGTTGGACTCCGCACCAATCCACCAAGTAGGTTGGTTTAAACCACCTTTACTTTGTGTAGACCCTTGCTTCTTATTGCACCGGGCTATAACATGGGAGGTAGCGAAGCATTTCCTGCATCTGAAAGTGATCTTTTCGTAGTCTACAGGTTGTCTCTAGTGTATGTTTCCTACCTTCAAGGAGATTTCTGTTGGAAGGCCTTTGGATAAATCAAACTCCACACATAATCGAGCATAAGTAGAATTCTCATAATTGATGGTTTCCTTTGAAATACTATGATACTTCCCAAGCCCATTAGCAATGGCTTTCAAACACTCAATCTCCCAAAATTGTAGTGGGAGGTAAGGAAGTCTTAACCAAAGGCACGCTGAGGATAATTTCTCTATTCGAGGGTCAAAGGATGGGAACCAAGGCTTGATGCACAGGAAATCCCCTTGAAAGAACCATGGGCCAGTGTTGAGAATTACTTCCTTATCTTCTAAAGATTCAAATTCTAGAATGAAGAAACCCCTGGCGTAGGGATAAATACTGATTTCGGCCTCCATATATTCCTTCCAATTGGTGCATATCTAGCTGTGAAGATCATACAATTTCGGCCATACCTTAAAAAATTTGCAAATTAATGTGTGATCCGATAAATACTCTTCCCTGTCATGCACGACACCATCCAAGCAAATCACAGGAATTGAATCAAAGTGGCGAACAACAAGCAGGGGACTAAGCACAAAGGGGTGAGTAACAATAGGATGGGTACCGCCAGAGACAGGTCGCCCACCAACCACACAACCATTCCGCCCAAGTGCGGCCTTAAAATCTAACCTACGGCTTCTTCTTATTCACGAAGGAGAGGGGGGCAGAGACTTGGCTTTCATCTCAACCTCCTTTGTGCAGCACTCTCTATCATCCTCAACCAGATTTGAGACATTTGGACCCAACTCGCCGCAGGAAGAAAACCTATCACCATCTTTGCAAGACGCACGGGAGGAGGCAAGGATTTTTGGCGCAGAGAAGTCCATGAGTGGAGAAGCTAGAGTTATTAGTTATTGTATTTAATTAAAAGTTATTATATATTTCTTTGAATCTATTGTATTTACTATATACATTGGGACATAAATTTTATGTGGAAATATTAGGTTTACTATTAAATTTAATAGTTTGACATGTAAATGACTTCAAATTTGAGATAAAAGGTAAGAGTTTCGCCATTACACTCTACCTCTTGCTATCATTGTAGAATGTCTTTCAACATTAATTATGTTTATTGTTAAATAAGAATTATTTGTGAGTAAATAGTTTTCAAATTAAAATTAAGGGGTTTTCTACACGATATGATGTTCCTTGCTTTACCACAGACATGACATAATGCTTCCCTGACTTACTGCCACTATAAAACACCTCTGAGCATTAATAAAAACATGGCTAAAAATATGTTTATTATTAAATATTAATAATTTAACTCAGTAATTTTATTTTATTTTGTTAAATATTAATAATTTGATTTGTCAAATTTAAATCAAAAGAAATTATTAGTACAATTACATTCCATTAATATAATTACACCTCTCTACACATAATAAGAGATATTATAAATAAATCATTTATTATTATTTGTTACTCTAAAAACACTGTTATATATATATAAAGAAAGTAAAATCAATGTATATAACTTTTTCCATTAAAATAAATGGATTCATTCAGTTAATAATATTGAGTTTCCACAATTCATATTGTAGTTCTGTATTGTTTCTAGATTCGATTGTGTTGAAAGCTTTTTTACATCAACGTTTCGAATCACACTCTAATCCATCATCCGAATTCATTCAATCAGTATAAAACTATGACATTTATAAATCTCCATAAATAATAGATTGGAAGAAACAGTAGCTGAACTCCATACCAACAATTTATCTCTAGAAACCTCTACAATATAAGTTGTAATGCAATCTTCCAGCTCAATATAAACTGTGATGCATATGTAAGAAGTAACATCAATCTCTCTTTTAGACAGCTTTCATCTTCTATCACTGATATGTGAGCATGCTGTCATGAACAGCTGTGTAATATTAAGACTTAATTCAATATAAAAAAGAAGTAATATTTATAAATGTATGTTGCATCATAAGTAATACATAAACTGCTTAATATTGCTTCCCTTTTTTTCAAATACATGTGATTATTCAAGTTTTTTAATACACAGAACCTCATCCATTGATTAACAGTGAATGCAACTTGATTCTTTCTTGGATGTTTAGTTTATGGTTTACCTTGCACCAGAAGAGATTAATTTCTTGGATGACTGTATAATGTTCAAACTTTATACATTTGGTGAGATTTTTTGTATTTTTCTTGTTGGTGGTAGCAAAACCCATGTATTATGTCAACCAGAGGTGGTCATTAGAATGATTTTATAGTTGTTATAATCAGTTTTAATCAAACCCATTTGCAAGTATGTGCAAGATGATCTCATTGGCGTGCAATTTACTCAGGAACATAATTTTCAATCCAGCTCATATAATAACAAATGAATATGTCCAATCTAAATGTCCTTCAACTTGTTGAATGGACTAAAGAAAGTCATTTAAATAATTACAATGTGTTGTATAATAATGTTTTTAGAATAAAGTCTGAGCTGAACCAAAGAAATAACTTATTTCACACCTTTCATCGTACCGTGATATCCAGGGAAGGTCTTTCTTATTTAAAAGTTCAGTGGATTGAAATATAGTTATGCCCATAGTTTTTGACTTGCACCAATTGAACAAGATGAATCTAAACTGTAAAAAGATGCAAATTATTTTTTATTTATTGTCTATTTTTATTAGATTATTAGAGATATTATTCAAATCACGTGATCAGCAACACACTCTCTGGTATCACGGAGAGGGGAGACTAGACTTCGTGACCTCTTTCCTGCAAGAGAATGCTTTAGCCAGGGAGACTAGACTTCGTGACCTCTTTCCTGCAAGAGAATGCTTTAGCTAATCGAGCTAGACCCACTAGACTTCGTGACCTCTTGCCCTTTAGCCAATCGAGCTAGACCCACCACCCCGATTATTATTCTTATTAAGATCATCACACATGTTAAATTTCTCTTATGTAAGAAAATATATGTAAGATCATCATTCATAAATATCAGTGAAGCAAGAATGGAAATAGACGTTTTCTATAAAATTATAAGAGAATGACTAATCATTTCTAGCAAATTTTAAAAATATTTTTAAACTATAAAAAATATTTTCTATTTATTGTGTATTTTTTAGATTATTAAAGATATTATTCAAATCATTTATGTCATATAATTTTTTTAATAATTTAAAGTCTTATTTTGGTAATTATTATTCTTATTGAGATCATCACACATGTTAAATTTATCTTATGTAAGAAAATATATGTGAGATCATCATTCATATATATGAGTGAAGCAAGAATGGGACTAGAAGTTTTGGATAAAACTATTTTTACAGTAGAAAATAAGATACACAAATCAATTTTGATTCATTCTTAAAATTAGTTAAGTTGTTTTTTAAAATACATTATTGTAATAAAATTAGTTTTAATTATTGTGTAATATCTTTTTTTGAGATTATTGGAAATATTATTCAAATCATGTATGTCATATAATCCTTTAATAGATTAAAGTTGTATTCATGTGATTAAAAATATTTATTTATTTTATATTGTGGATGTTTGAACTGGGGATCTTTTAGATCCCTACAACAACAACAACCTTGCCATTACAAGAGTATTTGTGGCATCAAAATATTTATTTAGACCATCACAAGTCAATTTATCTTACATAAGAAAACATATCTAAGATCATCATTCATGAAATAAGAATAAGTTAGAAGTTTTTTATAATATCATTTACTATAATAGAAATTAAGATATTTAAATGGATTTTGATTCATTCATAAAATCAGTATAATTGTGAAATTAGATTATTCACTTCTTATCTTAAAAAGAATAAGACAGGTAAAAAGAAATGGTATTTATCTTCAACTTTGTTTGAATCACAAATCTTACAAATTTGTTCATCTTAAAGTATTTTGGAGTTATATCAAGGAATTATTTCACTTTATATGTAGTATGTCATTATAATCTTTATTTTAATAATATTATTTATTTTTTAATTGTTGAACCATATTTTTAAATTTTTCAATTATACAAGATTTATTTTTTATTAACTTTATTGATTAGATTAGCATCTTCAATACTTCAAATCTCTAAGAAAAGCTTAAGTTTCACTAGCCCACCTTTTTTAATTGTATGATGGCTTTAAGACTTAAGTAAACTTATTTACAAATTCGAAAATATGAAATATGTATACTCATGTTATTTTTCATTTATTTTTGTCCCTCTTTTGAGGAAAAGTCTTGATACATGTACATAGTGACAAATAGAACAATATTTTGCAAAGTTAAGCTCATTACCTAGTCATGTATTCATCTATATACACACATATCCCAATACACTTACCCCTACCTTATCCTAACATACACATACTTCTATACATTTGTTTTATCTACATATTTATCACAACTTTAAAAATTTATTTTCCTAGAAATTCCTTAAATCATCCTTGTGACTCTAGGCAAAATGAATTTTTAAAAGTTGTACTAGATGTTTTGTAAATTGCATATGATGCAATTTATACTTTTGGAGTTGAACAAATGAAATGAAAGATTCTTGAACTTAAGAATTCCATGGAACATAAATTTAAATGCAAAATTGGAACATAAACTAGGTTTTGTAAATTGTGCACATATATATGATCTAGCTCATATAAGTGGAGTTGAACAAATGTAATAGAAGATTTGAAAGTGAACTTAACAATTCCATGTCAAACAAAAAAATATAATTGGAATAGATGATTTAAAGGAATTTAGGCAAAATGTGAACTTTTTAATTTAGTCACTAGGTTTTGTAAATTGCATATATATGATCTAAGATTCAACTTGAATGAAATCGAAGATTCAAGTGAACTTAAAATAATTCCATTTCCAACATAAAAGTGCAATTGGAAATAGATGATTTAAAGGAATTTAGGCAAAAAAATTGAAAACATTTTTAAAGTCACTAGGTTTTGTATCAAGCATATATGATCTAACATACATATTTAAGTGGAGTTTCAAATGTAAATTGTGAAATCAAATATTCTTGAACTAAATTAAGAATGAACCACATGGAACAAATTTAAATACAATTCTAGAGATAAATGACCAATCCTTTGAAACAAACCCATTCTAAATCATGTCACATGTCCAATCCATATAGATATAGATAGATCTATAAAAAGTTTGAGTACATATATATATATATATATATATCCAGTCATACATGTGCATGTATATATCCAAAATACAACTTAAAGCTCTTGGTACATATAATTTGGATCCTCTCTATCTTTAGTTATCTCTAAAATATTTTTATGATCTTCAATAGGCAACCTCCACTTTTGTTTGACATGTCCTCTTTTAGGTAAAGTTTCTAAATTTATTTTTGTTGCTATAACTAAGTGACTGTAATGTAGAACCTTTTATCCTGGTATATAATCAACAAATATAATACCATTTTATCTATCTTTATTTTTTGATAATATGTGCCTTCAATAATGATTGATCCAATGAGATACTCTTTTCCTTCACCATCTGTCATCGATACGACCAATTTTATTTTTGGTTGTGTACATCTTAGAAGATAGTAATCTACACCTTCTGCATTGTCAGGATATGCAACAATAGTGAAAATGTCTCCTATACACACACCATGTAAAGTTTACAAAAGTTGTAAATATTTTTTTAATATATATAAACATGCTTGAAACTTACTTACATAGAATATATTTAGATCAAATTTAAGTTAAAATCAATTTCCATACAAGTAACAACTAAATCAAATACATGTTCGTAATCAACTGAATATAGAGAATCGTAGATAGATCAACATTGTCATTTTCATCAAAAGGAGGCATTGATATTAATTGTTTCATTTCCCATCGTGAAACATACCCATCTCTAATATTCTCACATTGAACAATATTTTCATTGTCATCAATGCAATCAACACAAAAACATGATTTTTCTCACATTAATTGCATAAGTCCTGCTACTTCATGTTGTCATGATTTGATGCAAACTTCTAATACCATGAATTGTTTGACAATTATAAGGATTTGATCAATCAATATTTGTAAATTACAAACATCTGTTAGTGATTATTTTAAGTGAATATATGTATATATATAATTCAAATTTAAAAATTCAATTAAATCATGTAAACACACTTTGAAATTCAAATTTAAAAAAAATTGACTAGATGTACCTGTAACTTGCCAAAAATATTGTGTTGTATGTTTAGTTGCAAGCGAAAAAATGACTTTTGCACCATTCAACAATTTCATTTGCATTTTGTATGGGATTACCTACAAGTACACATGTTGGCAAAATTTGTCACCTGTTACTTTCAAGGAACTTAAGAATTTAATTTTGTTTAAATATATCTAATTTTTTTTAAATATCTCTAGATTCCATAAATATATGGTGAAATACCAACAAGCTCATGTTGACGAAGTGCACGCTTCACACATGCTCGTGCTCCATTGTGCTCTCCTTTTCCATGTCCACTCTCATAAAAATTTCACAAAAAATTGGTGTTGCGTCTAGCATGTTGATGGCTTATCCAAAAAACTTGCATTTCAATATTGGCAACTTGTAAAAGATTCTTCAAATCTCCACAATCATTACATACATTTTTTATACATTGAACATTGAATTCATCTAAATCTTCTTATTTTTTGCATACAAGAGTCTTCACAAATTGTGGTGTGCTTCCAAGGATGGCTATATTTTGATCTATTACTGCCATAGCTTTTTTATATGATTGTAGGTGTAGATAAAATTCAACATGATTTTGACAGAAATAAGTTTCACATACTTTATTTATACATACAAATGATGGTCATAGTGTCTCAAACATCCTTTGACAAATCTTCACATTTGAAAATTCTTGTTTGAATGCTTCAAAAAGTTCACTTTGTGTTATATCTATAAAAAAAATTGGATAAAAAAAATTTTGTACCATCTTCACCTATTATTTGTATAGTATCCCTTCTATTGGAAGAAACACGAGAGTGGTTGGTCCAATATTCAACCACCTATTTCTTTACATCTTTTGAAATTCTATCTTTTTGGGGAACCCTACAAATATTTACCCAATTTTTCTCAATCTTTTCATCTATTTCATTTATCTTTTCAATATACATTTGAACAGTTCTCCTAGAAACATTTAGTATTTCAGAAATTGCTTAAATTTGTCTTCTTTGTGATAATTTCGTACTAGAAATTGCAGTCATCAATGCTCTATGTGCAACACTTAGATCACTAGATCGACTCTTGTTTTCAACACATTTCAATGCTTCTTGCAAGTTTTGAATAATTGTTTGTTTTAATGAATCTGATGAATTTTTCCTATTATCAACCCTTACCAACTCCAAAACAGGGGTCATTTTTTTCGTCTAAATAACTTTGCAACTAACTGTGTTCTTCCAATTAGATATTTTTCTTCAAAAAATTCATCCCATATTCTTTTTTAGTATAATTTTAATGTGCTTAAAAATAACATATCTTTAGATGAAATATTATTGAAAAGAGAATCATCATCCATCTCCATCAGATTTTCCATACCATAGAGAAAATTTCTATTACTAGGTTCAGTTTGTTCTTGTACTTGTACGTCACCTTGGTCATCAATATTTTTCATGGGTTGTTTTTCAGTAGATGTTTCTTCACTCGCTTTTCTCTTCCTCTTTCTTGCTCGTGTTTAATCATACTTCCTCGATCTACTCCTTGGATTTTCCATCATAAATTGCACTCAAATTTGAATTCACCTGCATACAAATGTACACACATGAGCTTTCAATGAAACATGTACAGTTAATATTACATAAATATCTAGCACTAAATTATAAATTGTTCTTTTTTTTTTAAGCCAAAGTTAAAAAAAGCATTAAAATTACAAACGTATCACATGAGAAAATTTGGTATCATGAGCTCATATTTGGTGTATATATATATCACTTGAAAGAGGTTCATCAATTAAAATTTCTTTAAATATATATATATTACGAACATATCATGAGCATATTTGGAATATATATCACTTGAAAATATTTAAAGCATGTACCTAGATGCACGTGCTAGATCATGATATCACTTACTAGATCACCACTAAATATTCATCAATATGTGGATATTTTAATAAAATGAGTACTACAAAACATAGAAAGGGAAACATCATGAGCTCGATATATACCTAAATGTGTAGATCGTCAAGTATAATTTGTACATGTAATCAATTCAAGTGAACCTAAGACATGTGCCAACCTAATGCAACAACATGAGAAAAATTGGACAACATGTAAGAAATCTAATTAACAATTAAAAAGAGAATGGACTTGGATAGAGCCTTAGTTAGTGTACATGCCATGTAGGTGAGGTTGAGGAAAAACATTTAAATAAGGGAAAAAACATAAATTAATCATGCAAAGTATGAGTGTCTATGGAAGGATGAGACAATCTTGATGAACTTTGAATCTGGCATCAAACTACCACTTCATCTCATTTGTTCTTGAATCTTGGATTCATGTGTACATTATTTCATACCCAAGGATTTTTATGTAGGGGCACAATAGGTTGGATAACCTAAACATTATATGAAAGGATCTAGAGGGTGAACACATAAGAGTAGATCATGTTACAAGGAAGGAGTTAAATGCACTTGAGAACAAGGGATTGAACCCATACATGAGAAATAAATAAAAATTAGAGAAGAGAAGAGGTGCAAGGGAAAACACATGATTGTACACATGCATAAAGCTAGTTTTCCCTAAATGGGTGGGATAGTATAATAAAAATTTCATGAGGGGGGAAAGGCATAATGCCTCTAATTTAAATATATCGTAATAAAAGACGTATGGTGTGAAAGAGAGAAAACATGATATATCTCCTATGAAAAGGTATATAGCAATGAAAGGATAAGATTACAAAGGGGAAGGCATGATTCCTTAAATGCAAGGATGTGACTGATGAGCCAAGTTTTTGGCACATTTAGATCATACTTTTACAACACTTTTCTGCTTTTTATTATGCTAAAACAAACATTTAGTGTTGATTATGGGACAAGACAATGAACTTTTTATGCTTAATATAAAAAGTATATTATGCTAAATCTTTCCATAATTATCACCTTAAAATGTTTTTATTAGTTTGATGAATTCCTTATGACTTTGTGTGATGAAAAACCCTTCTTGCAGCCTCTACTGTTGAACTTCCTGCAGCCATGTCTGAAATAATGTTTACCTTAGTTTAATGCTTAATGAATGTATAAATGAAGTGATGGATTATCTTAAAGGTTGAACGTGTTGAGCTAACTTTCTGCCTCAGGAATAGCTGGCAAGATATTTTGCAGGTACCACGATTGGAGGAAGCAATTCAATTCCCACTTGAAGGATAGAAGACCAAATCAAAGAAGACTGGTTCAGTAGCAAAAGAATAGGGAGGCAGTTTCAACTCATCTACCATACAAGAGGGGTATTTCATAAATCTAGCTCAAGAGTATTGATGGCGCATAAATCTAGGATGATGGAACTTTAAGACTAATGAACTGATTTGACTTAGTTCTTTCATTTCCATCCACCTCTTTACTAAGTTAGTTAAATGTAATAAAGACTTCCCATTTTATAAGGGAAGGTTAGTTAGTAGTTGGATTCAGTTTCAATAAATAGCCCATTCTCCTTCAGAGAATGGGCTTTCAGTTTCAAAAATACAGTCAAGAGATTGTGTGCTATGTACTTGTCTATCTTGAATCAATAAATTTTATGAAGTTTTCCGCCTAATCTATTGTCTACTTTTGGCATTACCTAAGGGGGCCCACTAAGGGAACTGTCCATACTTTCATTCTGCAAGTTAGAATAGTTGCACTTCCTTTCATAGAGATTAATGTGACTGTTCCTACAGCATGCAGAAACACAGAGCTATCAATTGTTCCTATAGCCACTAGATGCAGAATAGTTTTATCTTTCAGTTTTCATTTCCAATCAAGTTATCCAGTAAAGTAGTTTCCAGTAATTCAAATTCCATTATAAAGCATCTTAGGAAATCATGCATGTCTCGAAAGGTTGATTAGTGCATATATTGTGTTGACCCATTTCAAGTTTACGTCCCTGGGTTGATGATTAAATGGGGTTCTTTAGTAGGTTATGACTATTGGTTGTGATGTTCAATCCCTGAGTAGAGGAATTCATGTTCCTAGTTATTAAGCTGATTAAATAACACTACATTTTTGGCACCGTTGTTGGGGATGGTGTCAAACTAATGACCTATTACAGGCATGCTAGTAGAGAGTTCAAAATTTCATTCCAAGTACCTAGTTTAGAATTCTGCATTCTAGCATTTTCATAGTTAGTTCACTTTTTGTTGTATGTGTAGAAGAAGAGACCAATTTGGAAGATTCCTTCCTGGAATATTGAAGAGATTGAACCAGACCTTTTCCAAGAAGACCCATTTCAGGATGCTGGCCAAGACTTAGTTACCTCATCTTCTTCCTCAGAGCTAAGCTTTAACCAGTCTGAAGAGCCAAATGACCTTAATCCACTTGTTCAGCATCTGAATAATCTACAAACTTCTAACAACCAGGACCCATCAAATAATCCGCTTGCTCTTGTAGTTCATCAGCCAGGAGCTAATCCAGGGACACAACCAAAGATGGCCACTCCTACTTTTCCATTTCCAATTATTGACCAGCATGACAATAATAACCTCAAGAACATCCCTACTTCATTACTTCCAAAGTTCTATGGACTTATTACTGAGGACCCTCATACCTTCTTGTTTGAATTTGACATCCTTTGCAAAAGCTATGACTATACAACCTCAGCACACAAGCTGAAGTTGTTTCCCTCCACTCTAAAAGTGTTAGCCTTGAGGTGGTTCATGGGATTGGAAAGCAATGTAGCTACCACTTGGGATGAAATGAAGAATCTGTTCTTGGGTAAATATAAAGAATATTGTAGAGGAAATGATATGAGAGGAGATGACATCTTCAAAATGTCACAAAGGAGGATGAAACCTTGGAGGATTATGTGTCAAGGTTCTTGTTCAGTGTGCAGAAGAATACTCAACATGAGCTGAATGAGGAATCTCAAAAACTTCTCTTCCTAAGAGGAGTTAATGGTACTTTCATGGAGGCCCTTGACCTCATGGCAAGAGGAGATGTCACCCAAAGCGATTGGGATGATATCAAGAAAATTTGTCTCAATTACTCCAGAGCAACTATAAAGAAGCGGAGGGAGTTTAGACCCTCTGCTATAAAAGGAAGTGGCTCTAAAGTATCTTAGGGGGAGATTTCTAATCTCTTGTCCGACATCAAGCAGGATATCATCAATGATGTAGCTACCCAATTGGACACTATGCAAGCTAAAAGGAAGAAGGAGGAAGTTGAGGCAATGTTAGCTGAATATTTCCCTCACTGTAGACAAAGAAAGAAGGATTGCAGATGCAAAGCAGTGGCCAATTTGGAGGTGTAGCATCTTCCTACTGAGTTCAAAACCATTAAAGGAGAGGAAGAAGTGTTCTTTTTTGCTCAGCGTAGGCCATGGGACCCAAGACAAGGTATGCATCAGAACCCTTTGCAGAATTTTGGTTCATATAATAGTCAATGGTAGAACCAGTACCCTCCAAACTATGGGCCATACTCCCAACCTCAATGGAACAATCATTGGCCAAATGCCCAGCAAAACCGTTGGCAATCCCCACAAGGGAATTGGCAGTCACCATAGCAAAATCAGTGGCAGCCTCCACAAGGGAATTGGCAGCAATCTAACCAATGGAGGGGAGGCCAACAATGGTCAAATCCACCCACTGGTTTCCTACAGAAACCCCAACAGCAATCAATTATGCCACCTCCTGCAGCTAATCAAATCCAGAATCCAAAGCCAACCCAATTGCCTGCTCAAGCAGCACCCAATCCAAATAACTAGCAGCAATAGCAAGTCTATTTTACTGACCCTAATCATCAGCTTTCCTATGCTCTCAACCTGAATAATATCAACTTACGTTCAAGAAATCTGTTGCCCACACCATCTCCTCCCATAATCTTAGAATTGCCATCTAAGGAGATTGAGCAAGAAGAAGATACCAATGACCTAGTCCAACCCAATGAGCCAATTCAGACTCCATCATTACCTAGGGTATCCAATAAACTGTCACCTCCTTTCCCACAAAGGTTGGAAGGTGAAAATGTGAAAAAATAAGAAGAGCCTACCTTTGACATCCTTAATCAACTAAAGCATATATCTGTGAAAATTCCCTTGTTCCAAGCAATCAAAGAAGTACCTATCTATAGCAAAGCTATCAAGGAGGCATGCTTGAAGAAATTGGGGAGGAAAAAGAAAGACCCTCAAACTGTCCATGTCTTAGGTCAACTCTCTGACTTAATGCTAGGGAAACTTACCATCCCAAAATATTCAGACCCATGCAACCCTGTTGTGGAGATCAATATTAGTGGGGTGCAAATTAAGAATCCTTTAGTAGATCTTGGTGCAGTTATCAATGTCATGACCAAGGACCTAGTGGTAAAACTTAGTATTTTAGACCTAAGGGCTACACCTTCAATACTGTAGCTCATTGATAGCTCAACTGTCAAACCTGATGGGGTAGTAGAAGACCTGGTAGTCACCTTGGATTCCTGGGAATATCCTGCTGACTTTATGGTTTTGTCTCCAAAAGCATCATTAGGGGGATACCCTATTATACTAGGAAGACCTTGGTTGGCCACTGTTGATGCTTACATTGGCTATAGGTTAGATAACATGACAATATCTTATGGGTATAACACAAAGAAGCTTACCCTCTATTCTCCAGCCCAGCCCCAACTTGAGTTTAGAGAGGTTGTTTGGCCAGATTTGGGAGAAGAGGAGGGAGTGAACTCTGTGGCCAAATTAATGATGATTACCAGAGAGTCTTTCATTGCACAACAAGAAGAGGAATATATACTGTCCAATATCCTACTGAATAAATATGGTACCGAACACCCTCATTGTGAAAAAAATCCATGCTCCTTGCAGACCATTCTTCCTTTGCCTACATCAGCTCATTATCCTACAACAACTAACTACTTACACACCTTATTACCCTATGAGGTAGAAATTCCATTTCTACTTGAAATATCTATGGTTGAGTTAACCTCACACGTGGAGGTAGCAGTAAGAAAAAATTTGAGTATCAACAAAAACCTCACCAGTGAACAACAAGAATCTATGGTCAAAATGTTTACTAGTCATAAGTTAGCTTTTGCTTGGGAATATGGTGATATGAAGGGCTTAGACCCAAAACTCTACACACATCGCATATTCATTAATAGTGAGTTCAAACCTGTCAGGCAGCCTCAAAGAAGAATCAACCCAGCCTTGAGAGAAATTGTTAAAGAAGAGATGCAAAAAATGTTAACAACTGGCTTTATCTACCCAATCTCAGATATTCAGTGGGTCTCCCCATTGGTTATTGTTCCTAAGAAAGGAGGAAAATGTAGAGTATGTGTAGATTACAGAGAGCTTAACTTGGCAACAAAGAAAGATTACTTCCCTCTTCCTTTCATTGATCAAGTTCTAGATAATTTGTTTGGGAAAAAGTACTTCTCATTCTTGGATGGCTTCAGTGGATACAATCAAATCAAGATTGCTCCAGAGGATCAGGAAAAGAATACTTTTACATGCCCTTGGGGAACATTTTCCTACTCAGTTTTTCCTTTTGGTCTCTACAACGCACCTGTAACTTTCCAGAGAGCAGTAATAAGTATTTTCTCAGACATCTCATATGATTGCATGGAGATATACATGGATGAATTTACTATTTATGGTGCAACATTTGAGGAAGCTCAAGCCAACTTGAAGAAGGTACTACAAATATGTGAAAATCATAATCTATCACTAAATAGTCAAAAGTGCTTACAGTTGATGCAAGAGGGAATAGTGCTTGGTCACTATATTTTTGTTGCAGGAATACAGGTTGATCCTTCTAAGATTGAAGTCATCTCTAATCTACCCTTTCCTACCAAGCAAAAGGAACTAAGAATCTTTCTAGGACATGTTGGATATTATAGAAGATTCATCAAAGACTTCAGCCAAATAGCAAGCCCTCTATATAGTTTGCTGAAGAAAGATGCAGATTTTGCCTAGACAGAGGAATGTGGAAAAACATTCCTTGATTTGAAAATTGCCCTTATGTTTTGTGATTGGTCAGGACAAAAGGGTCGCTCAACAGTACATGCACTCTACTACATAAGCAAAAATCTGCAGGGGGCTGAACTAAACTACACTGTTACAGAGAAAGAAATGTTGGCAATCATATATGCCCTCAATAAATTCAGGCATTACATCACAGGGTATCAGATATTTTTCCACACTGATCATGCAACAATCAGGTATCTCATGAACAAAAGCTCAATAATAGGAAGACTGGCAAGATGGTTGTTGCTAATGCAGGAATTTGACATCACAATTATGGACAAGCCAGGTAAGGCCAATGTGGTTGATGATTTTCTGTCTAGGATTCAAAGGCAAGATGACTCTACACTTATTGAGGATTCCTTTCCTGATGAGCTTTTTTTTTCAATTAAGTTCATTCACCCATGGTATGCAAATATAGCAAATTATTTGGCTGCAAGAAGAACTCCTCCTCAATTCTCCCCTAAGGAAAAGAGATTATTGGTAGAGAAAAGTTTTAAATTTTCTTGGATTGCAGATTGCATGTTTTATACAAGGCTAGATCAAGTCATGAGGAGATGTGTACAAGAGGAATATACTCATGATATATTTCATGCAAGCCATGATGAACCGTGTGGTGGTCATTTTTCTACAAAAAGGATAGCAATGAAAATCTTAATACTAGCTACTATTGGCCCACTTTGCATAGAGATGCAGCCAAATACATGAGAAGATGTGACAAATTCCAAAGGATGGGAAGACCAACCAGATCAGACGAGATGCCTCTATTTCCACAAGTTATTGTTGCACCCTTCGACAAATGGGGACTGGATTTTGTGGGACCAATTGATCCACCTTCAAATGGTAAGTCCTACATCCTTGTATGCATAGATTATGTGACAAAATGGGTAGAAGTTAAACCTATGAAGCATGCTAGGGATAATAAAGAAGAAGAATTCCTCTATGACGAAATATTCACCAGATTTGGTGTCCCTAGGGAAACAGTGACAGATCAAAGAGCACAATTTACGTCTACACTTATAATAGCCTTAGTAAATGAATACAACATAAGGCACAGGAAATCAACTCCTTATCATCCACAGGCTAATCGCCAGGTAGAGATCACCAATAGGGACATAAAGGCAATTTTGACTAAAACTGTAGATTTGCATAGAAAGGACTGGGCTGCAAGGTTACCAGAAGCTATATGGGCCTACCGAACTACATGGAAGACTGCTACAGGATATACACCTTTTGAAATGGTGTATGGTAAAACAACTATGATGCCAATAGAGTTTGAACATAAGACTCTCAGAATAGCATTGGAGATGGACATGGACTTAACAACTACATAAAAGGAAAGAGTTATGCAGCTCAATACCTTGGATGAGCTCTGAAAGAATGCCCTGTAGCACATTGAGATAATGATAAGTACATCAAGGAGAAGAAATTCAAAGCAGGAGATTGGGCTCTGCTTTATGACTCGCGGTATAAGGACAGTCAAGGAAAACTGCAAACTAGATGGTTGGGTCCATATGAGATAGAAGAAGTATTCACAAATGGTGTTGTACAATTGAGGAACATTGATGAGGTCAGATTCAAGTTATTAGTCAATGGGCATCGCCTAAAGCTCTACTATAAGCCCAATGATAGGGAAGAATTTTTGAGCCAGTTCGAATTAGTGTAGGAGGCCATTGATCCTGCAGCCAAAGGAATTGAGTCTCGACTCAATTCCCTAGGCCATGCATTAAAGTACATGCAACTGTCATAATAAAGGGGTCATCCACCGAATCCCCATTCCATTCAATCACTTCATCCACAATCCGTACACTCGCACTCTTTCTACCACCTCATCCACCTGTCATTTTCCATATCATCCACATTTCTTCATGTCACATATTGCAATGAAGAGGGAGGTCACATTAGGTAATTACGGTGATTCTATCCCAGTGAGCTCCACTTCACTTTAAGATTGCTTAAGTTGGTTTATTTATTACATTAAATTTAGTATTAATTAGCACAAACGAATTTCCCATATGGTTGCCATTTCCTTCTACTTCTTTGCACGATTAAGAATGTTTCTCTATGTCATAACTATTCACCGCATCATTATTGCTTCCGCCACAAGCTTTGTCACGTATATTATCACGAACCCCCGATATTTGAAATTTGCAATTCATGATCAAACAATATTTACTTCCTGCAATAATAAACCTAAATGTATTTCGTTTATCCATGATTACTCTCTCCTTCAATAAGATTGCATGATCGAATTGCTTTCCCTATTTTTCTGCAACTTTTGAAGAGTGGTTCAAAAGTCTAGGTTGAGGGGAGAGGCAGAGTGTTGTAGAATTGGGTTGCAGGAAGTTCATTGGTTGGATTACAGGAAGTTTAGTTGGAAAAGCCTGATGAGCATTGCTTAAAGCATTTAATTACAAAGAACTAAGGAGATGGGAGGCCAGCCGATTCAGCATGAGCCTACAGACCATAAAATCATGTTGCAGGATGTGTTGCATGTGCCGCCATTTAGGCAATATGGGTGGCTCAATTACTTTCTGAAGCTCAGAGCTTTTGATGTAGACATTGCAGAGAGGTTCACAAGAACATTTCAAGAAGGGGAAGAAAAAGTTAGAGGTATAATGGTGAATGCATCAATTAATAGAATTGAGAAATAACGGGATTACCTCAAGTCAGAGAGCCATTTCCTAGAGGAAGGGATGCAAAGAGTTCCAAGGTAGAGTTTACTCGGCCGAATGATCCTCCTCTACGAGTAGATAAGCAAGGTGCACAAAGGATGAGTCTGCCGTAGGACTGGGTGTCACTCGCGAGATATATAATCAAATACATAACCTATGAAGGTAGGTTTTCAATCCTGCATTCTCATCACTTCAAACTTTTCTCTCATTTATGCCATGGATTGTTGATGAATATTCCCAACTTCCTTTACAATTTGTTTTCCAATAGTGCTGCTGAATTTAAGAAGGGTAGGGTTAACTCCATCTCTCACCACTGCCTTATTAAATTACTTGTTGAAAAATCTGTCCAAAATGCATCAAGAATGACCTAGGAGGAATTCATTGTCAATTTCAACCCTAAAATTCAAAATGTTGGACCTAGAGGGGAACCTCTTACCTTCAAGCAATGAACCGCCCAGTCCATAGGCCAAACCTCTGCTGCTATGTCCCCTACTCAAGAATCATCCAATTCATAGGATGGCATTCCTCTTTCTAAAAAAACTTCCAAGCAACCAGCACAAACCCCTATCAAAATTCATGATCCTTCTTCCAAGGATAAGAAAGGGAAGTCACCTATTGTGGCAACCCCTAAACCTGTAAAAAGGAAGCAAAAGGAAAACTTCTCTATTCCTACAGCAAAACCCTCCAAAAGGCATAAGACAATTCCTACTTCCATAAGGAGGAGCTCTAGGCTCCAAAACCAGGCAGCCCACCAAACACTTGATGCTACTCCAACCGCACCACCTTCAGACCCTTCCAGTCCTATACTAGGAGAAGAACCTATTATTGAGGAGGTTGTGAGTACACCTGAAGGTATTGGCCTAGATGAATTGGATATCATTGCAGAGCAACTACAGGAAGGAATGGGATGTGATGAAAAGGAGGAGACTACAATTGTGTTTCCGTCAAAAAAAGAGTGTGAAAGAATTGGCATGACTGATGAGATTCTTGTTGCTCAGGAAGAACAGGAAGGTTGGCAATAGGATGGTAATTCAGGATAGGAAAACTCTGAACAATCAAATAATATAGAAGTAATTGGAGAAGAAGAACAAGGAAAAGTGGATGTAACTGAAGAAATCCAGGAGTCACCTGCAGTAAGCTATAATCATAGACCTCCGCTCCATGTCACGAACTTTGCTACAGGAATGGCATGTTTTGAAGAACTCCAACATCAACAAACTACTTCTACACTTGAAATTGAGAGATTACAAAGGATAATCCAGAACAAGAATCTAGAAATTGCTAATTTAAATGAAACTCTCAACCAGGTGGTAGAGCTTATTCCATGACTGATGCAATGTTGAGCACCTTCACCTGTCTATGCAATGTACCTCAAAGAGTTGTATTTGAACTTCCAACTTATTAGAATCTGGAAAGGTAAAAACCCTTCTTTAGATACCCCCGAAGAATTTTATGAAGCATACAGAGATTCACCTCTGCACATCAGGAACCTCCTGTGTGAATTTTATCTGCACAATTTGGCTATGCCCCAAGATAAGGAATGGAACCCATTATGTTATGTCGGTGATATTCATATCAGCGCTCTGATCTCCTGGATCACAAATGAGATAAGCAGGGGGGAACAATTTGATAGTCATGCATGATGAAGTCAATATGCCATTATCTGTGAGGAATGAATCTAGAAATGGAATGGGTATTTACTTTGATTGGAAGAAATTGTGGAGAGATGAAAGAGCCAAGCCATTGATTGAGCCTTTGAGACAAGAGGTATTCTCTTAGTATTCCCAAGTTATAAATAGTGATTTTAATGTTGCAACCTTGCACATTCAAACCAGATGGAAGCATCTTTCATTTCAATTAAAAAGGGTAGAACCACACACTCCCAATACCTTGTATGTAGCAACCAGAAGGGCAAAAAGATACATGAGGAATGCCATGACAAAAATAGAGAACTGGTTGCCCTTGGTTATGCAACCGCCTATTCTCCTATGGCCATTATTGGCTATACAGGAGGACAATAGCATATATAATAGGAGTTTCGAGGATAACAGATGGCAAAGGCTGGAAGCGATGCGAGCTCACTTCTGGAGTTTCCAGCATGTAGAGTGTGGACAACACCAGAATGTTGATTTGAGAGAATTTTCCAGAAGAAGAAATGCTAGACTTGTTGAAGGATCCAGCAAGTAGATGGTTGAGGGGAATGATGAGCCAAGTTTTTGGCACATTTAGATCATACTTTTACAAACTCTTTTTTGCTTTTTATTATGCTAAAATAAACATTTAGTGTTGATTATGGGACAAGACATGAACTTTTTATGCTTAATATAAAAAGTATATTATGCTAAATCTTTCCATAATTATCACCTTAAAATGTTTTTATTAGTTTGATGAATTCCTTATGAATTTGTATGATGACAAACCCTTCCTGCAACCTCTACTGTTGAACTTCCTACAGCCATGTCTGAAATAATGTTTACCTTAGTTTAATGCTTAATGAATGTATAAATGAAGTGATGGATTGTCTTAAAGGTTGAACGTGTTGAGCTAACTTTCTGCCTCAGGAATAGCTAGCAAGATATTTTGCAGGTACCACGATTGGAGGAAGGAATTTAATTCCCACTTGAAGGATAGAAGACCAAATCAAAGAAGACTGGTTCAGCAGCGAAAGAATAGGGAGGCAGTTTCAACTCATCCGCCATGCAAGAGGAGTGTTTCAGAAATCTAGCTCAGGCATCTTGATGGCGCATAAATCTAGGATGATGGAACTTAAAGACTGATTAATTGATTTGACTTGGTTCTTTCATTTCCATCCACCTCTTTACTAAGTTAGTTAAATGTAATAAAGACTTCCCATTTTATAAGGGAAGGTTAGTTAGTAGCTAGATTCAGTTTCAATAAATAGCCCACTCTCCTTCAGAGAATGGGCTAGAAGATTGTTGTTGTAACACATTTTCATTTTTAGAAATACAGTCAAGAGATTGTGTGCTATGTACTTGTCTATCTTGAATCAATAAAGTTTATGAAGTTTTCCACCTAATCTGTTGTCTACTTTTGGCATTGCCTAAGGGGGTCCACTTAGGGAACTGTCCATACTTTCATTCTGCAAGTTAGAATAGTTGCACTTCCTTTCATAGTAGTTAATGTGACTATTCTTGTAGCTAGCAGAAACACAAAGCTGTCAACTATTCCTGCAGCCACTAGATGCAAAATAGTTTTATCTTTCAGTTTTCATTTCCAATCAAGTTATCCAGTAAAGTTGTTTCCAGTAATTCAAATTCCAGTATAAATCGTCTTAGGAAGTCATGCATGTCTGGGAAAGGTGATTAGTGCATATATTGTGCTGACCCATTTCAAGTTTACGTCCCTGGGTTGATGATTAAATGGGGTTCTTTAGCAGGTTATGACTATTGGTTGTGATGTTCAATCCCTAAGTAGAGGAATTCATGTTCCTAGTTATTAAGCTAATTAAAGAACACTACAATGATAAATAAAATCATACTATTTATTAAGGAGGAAGGATTAATGACCTAAAATGTAAGGATATAACCATATAAGCATAAGATGTAAAGGGATAGAGATATGATTCCCATAATATGAAGATGCAACATGATGAAGGTATAATATGCAATGGAATGCATGATGCCCTCTAGTCTATGTGGTAACTAGATAAAAGAGTGTTCCATGAACATATATAGGTGTAATATAAGGGGGATTCATTGCACATGGGTCTCTTTATTCTTAAGAAATCACCAAGGAATGAACTACCCTTATACACCTCAGCTTGCATAAATTGATAAAAACTATAAATAAATACAGTAAAGTCACCTCAGACCCCAAAAGAGCAAAAATTCAAGATCTCTTCCTCTGATGGATGAGCTCTCAGCCAAAGGACATCAGCATGGTTTCAGGATGCCAGTGCAGCACGTTGTCATCTAAAAGACGTGTTCGCATCCTAAGTTGTGAGGAGCTCAAGAGCTCAAGCGAACAGAGTCAAGGTTCACTTCTAGGCTCAAATCGAAGGTTCACTAAATCAGATAAATAGACTGAAGGCTAGATTCTAGGAGACAATCAAAAAGGAGCTTGAAGGGAGATTACCTTTTACGGAGTGTTCGGGTCTTCTCTTCAAGCTTCACTCCACAACCTTTACACAAACGATCAAGGGGAAAAGGTTGGGGTTGTATAGGGGTCTGCTTCAATCAAACCCCTATTTTGGTGTTCCCACCTCCACGGATAGCCAGGTTTGGAAAGGAGTGTAAATAAAGTGCATGGTGAAATCAAAACCCGCTTCAGAGTAGAGCCTGCACCACAAATTGGTAAATGAAAATGTAAGAGAAAGTGAAAGAGAGAGAGAGTGTTTGTGTGTTACCCACGGGTCAAGACCCTCTCTAGAGCACATGGGTGTGTTGTTGAGTGCTTACTTGAGAGCTGAAGTTGTTGGAGGGACCTCAATTCGGCATGGCTTTGCTTGTAAAAATTTTGTTATCAAGGATGAGGATTACCCAAGACTAGAGAAAATGGTAGCAGTGCTTGAATCAATGACTTCCAACCCTAAATGAGAGCAAGAAAGGGGTTTTTCATGCATGTAAGGGTGGCACAGAGTCATTGGTTATGTGCAAGATCATCATGGAAAAAACAAGCCCTTAAGTGGCAATGAAAATTCAGAAAAATTAGAGTTAGGCAACTTAACGTAAAAATTTGAATAAGTTATTTATATTATTTCAAAAATATGTAAGAATAGAATTTGTGGAAAATTGAGTGTAGTTCTAAACTACTGGGATTTTTATTTTTTAAAACTATTTGGTGAAAAATTGAAATTTCAATGCAGTAGTACTTAAATTTCAAGGAAAAAATAAAAATTAGGTGTATGTCTGACCACCCTAACCATAATAATATTTTTTATAATATTTTAGATATAAGTAGAAAACTCATGTCCGGATGTGATGCATATTTTTTTGTACTTTTCTTCCAAGTAAATAATTAATTATGAATTTTTTATTACAACTTTTAAAAAATATAAAAACTTGTATGTTTGACCACCTTAACTTGGTCAAAACTTCATGAAATTTATTTTTTTTAATCCTATATTATGTGAATCATAGAATGTGATGCATGTTTTGGATTCAAAAAATGTGATATCGTTTGAAAGCTATAGATTTTTTTCAATTAGCCTATCAATCAGGAATTTACTTGTAATTCTAATAGAAAATGAATAATAATTATTTATTAGATTCAAAGGAAAGTATAATTTATATTGGTGGAAAGTTGAGAAGCTCCTTTACAAACCCTTTTCGTTTTATCAATTTTGGGTTAAAAAAAGTCGTCAGCCACATGGGCGAAGTCTGGAAAAACAAGTTAAGTTGTTAAACACATTTTTTGTGTTGACTTCTTAGGATTTGCAGGTTCGAACCAAATTCCAAAGCAAGTTCGAGGCTAATCCCTAGGCATTAAATTTTGTGTCAGACATATCGGATATCTGATTCAAATCAAATATCCGATATTCGATATGTTTTACATATAAGTTTAAAAAATGTTATACAATTTATAATATATGATTTAAAAAATGCAATAAAGTTTATAATTTAATATATAATATACAATATAGTTTATAATATAATATATATTATACAATTTATAATAATCTCTCACTGAATTATGTATTTATTATATTATTATGTATAATATTTAAATATTATTTCAATATTTTAGTTAATGTACAAATATTTAAATATATATATATATATATATATATATTTAATATTTAAATATTATCTCTTTCCCTCTCTCTCTCCATATCTCTCTCTCCCAAGTCTCTCACTCAATCACTCCTATCTCTCTCCCCTCTACCCTCTATCTCTCTCCCACTCCCTCCCTCTCTTTCACTAACTCCCTCTATCTCTCTCCCCTCTACCCTTAACCCTAAACCCTAAAACCTTAACCCTTAAACCCTCTACCCTCTACTCTCTCTCTCTCAAGTCTCTCTCTCTTAACCCCCTCTCCCTCTCTCAGGTCTCTCTCTCTTGCTCACTCCCTCTATATCTCTTCCTCTGCGCTTAGCCCTAAACCTTAAACCCTTAACCTTTAAACCCTTATACCCTCTACCCTCTACCATTAACCATATATACCCTATATCTCTCTCCCACTCCCTCTCTCTCTCAAGTCTCCCTCCTACCCCCTCTCCCTCTCTTAGTTCTCTCTCTCAAAATCACTCCCTCTATCTCTTTCCCCTCTACCCTTAACCATTAAACCCTTTACCCTCTACCCTTAACCTTCTCTGTCTCTCCCTCCTACCCCCTCTCCCTCTCTCAGGTCTCTCTCTCAGAATCACTCCCTCTATCTCTTTCCCCTCTACCCTTAACCCTTAAACCCTCTACCATTAACTCTCTCTCTCTCTACCCTCTCTCCCTCTCTCAAGTCTCTCTCTCTCACTCACTCCCTCTATATCTCTCCCTCTACCCTTAACCCTAAACCCTAAACTCTTAACCCTTAAACCTTCTACCCTCTACCATTAACCCTATATACCCTAGATATCTATATAGCCTCTATCACAATCCCACTCCCTCTCTCTCTCAAGTCTCTCCATTCTACCCCCTCTCTGTCTCTCAAAATCACTCCCTCTATCTCTTTCCCCTCTACCCTAAACCCGTAAACCCTCTACCCTCTACCCTTAACCCTCTACCCTCTTAGAGTCACTCCCTCTATCTCTCTCCCCTCTGTAACCCTTAAACCCTCTACCCTCAACTCTCTCTCTCTCTCAAGTTTCTCACTTAATCACTCCTATCTCTCCCCCCTCTACCCTCTATCTCTCTCCCACTCCCTCTATCTCTCTCCCCTCTCCCCTCTACTCTCTACTCTCTCTCTCAAGTCTCTCCCTCACTCAGGTCTCTCTCTCTCTCACTCACTCCCTCTATATTTATCCCTCTACCCTTAACCCTTAAACCATGTACCCTCTATCTCTCTCCCACTCTTTATCTCTCTCTCTCCCTCTCTCAAGTCTCTCCCTCATACCCCCTCTCCTTCTCTCAAGTCTCTCTCTCTCTCATTCACTTTGTCTATCTCTCCCCTCTACCC
>CM021107.1:495921519-495941744 GCA_007115665.2 Sequoiadendron giganteum
CTCTCTCTCTCTCTCTCTCTCTCTCTCTCTCTCTCTCTCTCTCTCTCTCTCTCTCTCTCTCTCTCTCTCTCTCGTCTCTCCCTCATACCCCCTCCCTCTCTCAAGTCTCTCTCTCACTCACTCACTCCATCTATCTCTCTCCCCTATACCCTTAACCCTTAGACCCTAAACCCTTATAACCCTCTACCCTCTACCATTAACCCTCCCTTCCTTATCTCTCTCCCACTCCTTATCTCCCTCTCCTTCACTGACTTCTTTCATCTCTCAAGTCTCTTTGAAGTCTCCCTATCTCTCTCACTCACTCCCTCTATCTCTCCCCTCTACCCTAAACCCTCTACACTCTACTCTCTCTCTCTCAAGTCTCTCCCTCGTACCCCCTCTCCCTCTCTTAAGTCTCTCACTCACTCACTCACTCCATATATCTCTCTCCCCTACACCCTTAACCCTTAAACCCTAAACCCTTATAACCCTCTACCCTAAACCCTTAACCCTTAAACCCTCTACTCTCTACCATTAACCCTCCCTTCCTTATCTCCCTCCCTCTCTTTCACTGACTCCCTCTATCTCTCTCCCCTCTACCCTTAACCCTAAACCCTAAAACCCTCTACCCTATACTCTCTCTCTCTCAATTATCTCCCTCCTACCCCCTCTCCCTCTCTTAGGTCTCTTTGTCCCCTCTACCCTTAACCCTTAAAACCTCTAGCCTTAACCCTCTACCCTTAACCCTAAACCCTCAAACCCTCTACCCTCTACTCTCTCTCTCTCAAGTCTCTCCCTCGTACCCCCTCTCCCTCTCTCAGGTCTCTCTCTCTCTCACTCACTCCATCTATCTCTCTCCCCTATACCCTTATCCCTAAACCCTTAACCCTTAAACCCTAAACCCTTATAACCCTCTACCCTAAACCCTTAACCCTTAACCCTAAACCCTTAACCCTTAAACCCTCTACCCTCTACCATTAACCCTTAGGTCTATGTGTGCACAAATCGGATATCCTATTTGTAGCACTAAAATCGTACCGTTACAAAACATTTTAAAATGTTTTTCAAATCAGATATCAGATTTTATCAAATATCAGATTTGTGGGCCATAGAAAAAACCCATGTGTGTCGTTTTGTGCATTCCAACGGACCCTACATTCTGTTTGCAATCTTTGCAGGCAACAAATGCGCGGTTTTTGATAGGAAGAGACAAAGATCAACTTTTTGGAGCATCTTCTAATCAAATTTGTCATAAGCAATTATTTTTTAGCATCTTTTATGAAGTATAATGGGGAGCAGCAATCGTCGGAAGCAAAAATATAAGAGAAAGCTTACAAAAGAACAAATTGAAGCATATAGACAAAGAGATGGAGAAGGTCATAGGAAGAGAAGACAAGGTATGCTAAATATTGGTGAACTTGAGCCCTATGGTCTTTCAAGTGAAGAGGAAATTGAATATGTTCAAGGTGAAAATGTTAAACATGATATTGAAATTGGGAATGAAAATGTTCAAATTGATATTGAAAAAGTTCAAGGTGAAAATGTTGGAATTGAAGATGTTGAACATGATATTCAAATTGGGAATGAAAATATTGAAATTGATAATGAAAATGTTCAAGGTGAAAATGTTGGAATTGAAGATGTTGAACATGATATTGAAATTGGGAATGAAATTATCCAAATTGATATTGAAAATGTTCAAGGTGAAAATGTTGGAAATGAAGATGTCGAACATAATATTGAACCAAGTGTAAATTATGTTTCACCAGATTATATGAGAAATGAAGAACCTTGTGTGGAAGAAAGACATATTCCAAATTCAAGACCTTCAAGAACCCCTAAATGGTTACTTGAAATTGATGAGAACATTATAAACAATTTTGAAGGCAAGAGGTCAACACGAACTGTTTGGTTGTGGGCTACAAGAATTTTCAACCAATATTTTAGCGATAAGACATTGACCAAGCAATGCCAAATTTTGGTACAATTGCTAAAAATGCAAAAGATGAGACTTTTGCTAGCCAAATTGAAGATTCGTGTGAACAAGATCGAAAAAAATTCTATTATTGTCAAAAATCTTTTTAATGCTCTCAAATCTATTGGAAAAAATAACAAGTAAAAAGATAAGAGAGCTACTCGAAGAGTCATTACAACTTCCCTAGTAAGCCATCAATTGAAAAAGGCTCGCTTTATGAGACAAACTTGTATTGATTTTGACATAAATCGTAAAACTTTGGATAGAGAACTTGCAAGAAGACAAAGAATAGATGATCCTCTTCAAAATGATGCATGGGATTTTTTCAGGATGCTTCCACATGTTGATAAGAAGCTAACTGATAATGTAAAGCAGGTAATTCAGCAATTTTGGCATGATAACTCTAGAGTATCACCCAATGCAAAGAATGTTTTATAGTTAAGAATTAGCAATCGAGATCGTACACCGCATCCTAAAAATTTCTTGGAATCAAGCCAAACAATGTTGCTCAAAAAATTTATTAAAACACATCCAAATATGGAAATTCGCAAAGGACTTTTGAAGGTTTGAAGCCATTTTATTGTGTCTCTTAAGATTCATAATACTTGTTGTTGCAAATTTCACGTGGATTTTTCAATGTACCATGAACTATTATGCTATATTCATTCTACTTTGCATACTAATGAAATGTTGCAGGAGTGTGGTGCAATGCATCTTCCAAAATCATCAAGGGACTTGCAAGATCTATTTTTATGTTCTAGAGATGATGGTTTCTTTTTCTATAGAAATGATTGTTTAAATCTAAAGTGCTCACAATGTGGTGGCTTGTCAAATTTTGCTCAATGTTTTCATGAGGGTTCTGAACATGAATTTGGAAAGAAGCTTGTTGAGAACAAAAATATATGAGATAGTCAAATATACTTTGCATAGTGGAGGTGAAGGTTCTAGATGCGAGTTGGTTACAAAAGAAAGTAGTGTTGCTGATTTTATTTCATATTTTAAGGAAAATATTTTCTACAAGTATGCAAGGCATAGTCATAGGTCTCAATGGTCGGATCAACAATTCAGGATGTGTAAGGACTCTTTTTCGATTGGCACTATTATATCAGTGGTTGATTTTGCAGAAAACTACACATTGCAACCACAAAACAAGGTACAATCTCAGTTTTACAATTCCATTCAGATTGCTATTTTTGTCCACATAACGTTTATACATGCACCTAATAGTATAGAGGAGGATCGAAACATAATCAGATAGTATCATTTTTATATGAGTGATGATAGATCTCACTTGTTCAAGTATGTCCAACATTGTTTCAAGAATTTTTTTGAGTTCTTGCAAGAGCATGATATAGCACTAGGCTGACATCTCATTTGGTCAGATAACTGCATAGGTCAATTCAAGAATGATCGTATGTTTTATTGGTTGATTAGAATGCATGTAGAGAGGGGTATACCTCATATTTGGAGTTTTTTTGAAGTTGGGCATGGGAAAGGGGAGCATGATGGAGCAGGTGCATGTGGAAAGAGAGGTCTAGTTAAGGAGCAATTAAAGATTTTAGGAGAAAAATTTAGTGATGCATGTTCTATTGTTGATTGGTGTAGTTCAGCATTGTCATAGGGAGGGACACTTGATTCAACAGTGCGCATATTCTTTTGGTTGGTTGAGGAGGGTACAGTGGGAGGCAAATTGGATTTTCATACAATCAAAGATTCTTCAAAGATGCATTTGTTTTGAAGCTCAAATTCAAGCACATGGACCATTTGGACACAACAGTTGGATTATTTTTTTCGGAGTTGTATTCAGTGCGAGTGGGATCAATGTGAGTCAAGTGAGTGGGTGGATACATGGGTTCCACAGTATCTAACTCCTTTATCTCAAACTATATCCATGAAAAATGACACAACTAGAGAGGGGTGTACCTCATATTTGGAGTTTTTTTGAAGTTGGGCATGGGAAAGGGGAGCATGATGGAGTAGGTGCATGTGGAAAGAGAGCTCTAGTTAAGGAGCAATTAAAGATTTCAGGAGAAAAATTTAGTGATGCATGTTCTATTGTTGATTGGTGTAGTTCAACATTGTCATAGGGAGGGACACTTGATTCAACAGTGCGCAGATTCTTTTGGTTGGTTGAGGAGGGTACAGTGGGAGGCAGATTGGATTTTCATGCAATCAAAGATTCTTCAAAGATGCATTTGTTTTGAAGCTCAAATTCAAGCAAATGGACCATTTGGACACAATAGTTGGATTTTTTTTTCGGAGTTGTATTCAGTGTGAGTGGGATCAATGTAAGTCAAGTGAGTGGGTGGATACATGGGTTCCACAGTATCTAACTCCTTTATCTCAAACTATATCCATGAAAAATGACACAACTAGAGAGGGGTGTACCTCATATTTGGAGTTTTTTTGAAGTTGGGCATGGGAAAGGGGAGCATGATGGAGCAAGTGCATGTGGAAAGAGAGCTCTAGTTAAGGAGCAATTAAAGATTTCAGGAGAAAAATTTAGTGATGCATGTTCTATTGTTGATTGGTGTAGTTCAGCATTGTCATAGGGAGGGACACTTGATTCAACAGTGCGCAGATTCTTTTGGTTGGTTGAGGAGGGTACAGTGGGAGGCAGATTGGATTTTCATACAATCAAAGATTCTTCAAAGATGCATTTGTTTTGAAGCTCAAATTCAAGCACATGGACCATTTGGACACAACAGTTGGATTATTTTTTTCGAAGTTGTATTCAGTGCGAGTGGGATCAATGTGAGTCAAGTGAGTGGGTGGATACATGGGTTCCACAGTATCTAACTCCTTTATCTCAAACTATATCCATGAAAAATGACACAATGGAAAGTTCAGTTGATTACGATCGTCTTTCAAATCTACTACAGCCAAGACATGTTTTTGTAGTTGTTGCACCATAGGGGAATGAAGAGAGATCAGACTATTGGTTGGCTCAATGTGTGCGGGTAAAGCACAAGCTAACACAACCAATGGAAGATGATGATGGATTCGTGTATCCTATAGGTTCAGTTGTGGTTGAAAGAACTTGGTTGCAAACATACATGCTTAGAAAGAATGGTATACCTAAATTTGAAGACTACAAGAAACACAAAACCATTCTCAGGTATTCACACCTTGTTATAGCAATAAATGTTAGGTTGTTCAAGCATCATGCCAAACCAAAGACAAAACAACTATGGAAACTTAGTAATGTTGATCATGAAGCAATATTAGATACTCTTAAGCAAAGAGATGACCCTTCAGGCACACTTGAATAGCATATTCAAGAATGGAAGGTACAATGCTTAGGTTCATTATGCTTAAGTTCATTAGTGTTCCTTATTTAATACTGATATTTTGTATACTATTGCAATGCAAGTGTCTTTAATAGTGATATTTTGTATGTAATTTTGCAATATTTTTGGCATGATTGATCATGGACATGTTGCAACAATAGCCAGCTCTGATCCTTTCAGAGAGGTATACAATAGATTACAATAATATAGATTGGTTATTCAAATAATCTTTTATAGTTTGCATTACCATCTCATCATCAATTAGATCATTTAGAATAATATAGATTGGTTATTCTAAGCATCTTTTATAGTTTTCATTACCAATTCATCATCATTTAGGTTGTTTAGATTAATATAGATTTGTTAGTCTAAGCATATTTTTTATTGTGCCAATATAGATTTATCATTTGACAACTTTTGTGATATTTTTGGCATGATTGATCATGGACTTGTTGCAACAATAGCTAGCTTTGATCCTTTCAGAGAGGTATGCGACAGATTACAATAATATAGACTGGTTATTCAAATCATCTTTTATAGTTTACATTACCATCTCATCATCAATTAGGTCATTTAGAATAATATAGATTGGTTATTCTAAGCATCTTTTATAGTTTACATTACTAATTCATCGTCATTCAGGTTGTTTAGATTAATATAGATTTTTTAGTCTAAGCATCTTTTCTATTGTGACAATATAGATATATCATTTGACAACTTTTGTGATATTTTTGGCACGATTGATCATGGACCTGTTGCAACAATAGCTAGCTCTGATCCTTTTGGAGAGGTATGCAATAGATTACAATAATATAGATTGGTTATTCTAAGAATCTTTTATAGTTTACATTACCATCTCATCATCAATTAGGTCATTTAGAATAATATAGATTGGTTATTCTAAGAATCTTTTATAGTTTGCATTACCAACTCATCATCATTCAAGTTGTTTAGATTAATATAGATTTGTTAGTCTAAGCATATTTTCTATTGTGACAATATAGATTTATCATTTGACAACTTTTGTGATATTTTTGGCATGATTGATCATGGACCTATTGCAACAATAGTCAGCTTTGATCCTTTCGAAAAGGTATGCGACAGATTACAATAATATAGATTGGTTATTCAAAGTGTCTTTTATAGTTTTCATTACCATCTCATCATCAATTAGGTCATTTAGAATAATATTGATTGGTTATTCTAAGCATCTTTTATAGTTTGCATTACCAATTCATCATCATTCAGGTTGTTTAGATTAATATAGATTTGTTAGTATAAGGATCTTTTCTATTGTGACAATATAGATTTATCATTTGACAAATTTTGTGATATTCCTAGCATGATTGATCATGGACCTGCTGCAACAATAGGCAGCTCTGATCCTTTCGAAGAGGTATGCAACAGATTACAATAATATAGATTGGTTATTCTAAGCATCTTTTATATTGTATGTAGTTTAACTACTACCTTGATGGTTTGTAGAGGTGATTTTCACTCCAGAACGTCAACATACTACTCTTGTGGAAGACTGTGCCCTGAATGCCTCCAATAGGCAAATTTTATAAAATTTGAATTTTCAAATGTGAAACAATGTAAAAAGGTCATAACTATGTATGGGCATAATCTATATCCAGTGATGTTTTTTGAAATATGGGTCAAATGTCTAGCATTGTATAAATGGTAAGTTTAAAATGTAAAGGGGTCTATATTTTGGAAACTCATAGGTTGAAACAGTCATACAGGTGTATGCCTTGTTACTGTTATTGGGACAATTTTGTAAGAGATTTTTGTACTTAATCAAGCTACAACCGAAGGTTTTCTTCCTGGTTCTTTCATGTTGGTATGCTTGTTTGAACTAGGTTTTGTAATATCTCCTATTTATATATAATAAATTACAATGGCTTGCCACTTTTTCCAAAAAAAAAAGTGTAAAAAGGTCATGTGAAGGTCACTTCCAATGCAATTGCGTTTTTGATCTAGCAAAGTGGAAACAAGGTATTTGGGTGTGCATGATGTTCAAGTTGATTCGGTAAGAGTTTTCTGATGCAAGAGCTAGGTGGATTTAAACAACACAATTACAATTAAAGATGATTCAAACTCCAATTTGATCCTCAAACCCAAACTTGGGTGCAACTTCACTAAAATAGGCCCATTTTACAAAGAGACTCATATATAAGCACTTCCCAAACCTGAATTTTTTATGGGGCAGCATTAAACATCCTACCAAACTACTAAAACCGCATATTTTTTTGGTGAGATACGCTTTCTAAAGCTCTATTTCAACAAACCCTCATTTTTAGCAACTTTCATGAGGTTTTTAAGGAAATCAATGTTTCCAACCTTGCCAGACCCTATAAACTCATCAAACATGTCTATTAGGACCTTTACAAGATTGATCCAACCTTAAATCTTTCTTCCCCCACGTTCCATTGACATTAGCATGTTGTAACCACCATTTTTCACCTAATTTCACTCATTTTTGCCATGCATGGCAACTCACCAACTCAACTACAGACCTTTCCAGCTCTTTAAACCCACATATTCACCTTATACAATCCTAATAACATCTACCATGGCCATACCATCGAGCTACAGATAGTACAATAGATGGTATGGCCTTTTAGTACTTTGGACTCTTAAGGGAAATCATTGGTCCAATGTAGCTCGAAGTGATTCAGCGTATTTGGGTGCAAAATAGGACCATCCCTAGTGTAAATGTACCATCCGGATGTGTTGGAATAGTCTTTTTGGTCATATGAGTTACATAATGAAATTTGCACCACTTTGCAACTTTACACTACTTGCATCTGACAACTTTTCCCTCAACTGAAAACTCGTCACCACAAGAGAACGCCTCCAAGATAGCAAAAACTGAGAGACGTTATTGTAGATGGTCCCAACATGATCCCATTTCCTTAGATAGAGATTCTATAAGCATCACGGTTTTTGATAAATATCCCTTCAAAGATTGTTGTCTTTTAGCACTTTGGACTCTTAAGGGATTTCACTGATTGAACGTAGCTCAGACTGCTTCGGCCTGTTTGGGTGCGAAAGGGGACCATACCTAACCTAAACGTACCCATTTAGATGTGATGGAACAAATGGTTTGGTCATACGAGTTGTATAACAAGATTTATTTATGCCCTTACAAGTAGTTTTCAGCCTCCAACCAAACTCCAACGCTGATTTTTGTGTGAAAAAAGTCATGAGACCATAGATTTTTGCTTTATTTTTAATGGAAAATGGTGGGAAAAAGAGTTAACTTCTTCAAAAACTTTGTTTCAATTAATTTCATTCTTTTTTGTGCATTTAAGATGCATTTTACTGGAGGTCAGTCTATGAGCCCTGTTCCAAGGGTTTGAGTGCATTTAAAATGGACTTGTAAGCCTTCCACCCACTATATGATGCTATAACTCAGTGGATAGGCTTATTTAGGATAGATAAATATGTTTGCACTATTTTTTGTGCAGGGGAGGTCAGAATTATGATTTTTGGTGATGCCCTAGATGGCATTTGGGGTGTTTTTGTATGAAAAAGTGAGGTTAGAGAGGGTGAAAGTGGGAATTGTGTGAGGGAAGTCACTTTTCTTGTTCTTTTAAGCTTGTGCAGGGTTATTCAAGGGTTTTGGATTTTGTGGTAAAGTATGGGGAAGTCTGCAATTAGGTTTTTCAATAAACCCTTGCCAAATTTGAGCAAGTTGAGGGTTTTGTGGAATAGGGTTTTAGAGGGCAAGTTCTAGAGGATAAATGGGAAAATTTGAGGTTTTTTCATCTGTTGAGTGCTTCCCCAACAATTTTTAGGGTCTATGAAGTGTTCCAAGGGTGGTAGCTTTGGAAATTTGGCTTATTTGGCTAGGTTGAGAAACGTAGTTTGCATGATTTGTGAAATTTGTTCCAAAGGAGTCCTATGTGAGCTGGAAGTATGTTGAAGGGGACTAAAATGGGTGTCTAGAATGATGATTAGTTGTAGGATTTGTTAAAGATATATCAGAGTTAACTTGAGAAAGGTGTTTAGGAATCCCTTGTATTATGAAATTGAGTGGTTTTTCATCCTTGGTTGCATCAACTAACCATAAACTAGTCATTTGTTTCCAAGGTGCTCCTGCACCATTTTTTAAGCATTCATATAGCTTGTTTGAAAGCACCTGTTTTATGATTTTATCCATAGCAGCAAGGTAGTGAACTATTTGATAAAATGCTTTGGTAGACATATGAAAAATGTGGTAGCATATACAAGGCAGTGAATTGTTTGAAAAATTGCCTCAAAAAAGGTGGTCTCATGGTGATGGAGTGCCATGACAATCTATAGCAATTTTCTTGTCATGGCATTCCTTCACCATGAGACCACATTTCTTTGATGCATTTTCTTTAAATAGTTCATTGCCTTGTCTATATTATTGCTTACTATTATTCTTTGTTAGATTCTTTCCAAGCATCCATAGCTTGTTCGAAAGCACTTGTTGTAGGATTTTAGTCATAGAAGCAAGGAAATTAAATATTTGATAGAATGCTTTGATAGACATGTATGAAAAATATGGTAGCATAGACAAGGCAGTGAACTGTTCGAAAAATGTCCCAATGAAATGAGGTCTCATGGTGATGGAATGCCATGAGAATCAACAAGGCAAACACTATTTGAAAAATACCTCAAAGAAATGAGGTCTCATGGTGATGGAATGCCATGAGAATCAAAAATGATTTTGATTGTCATGGCATTCCATCACCATGAGACCTCATTTCTTTGAGGCATTTTTCCAAATAGTTCATTACCTTGTTTATGCTATTGCTTACTATTATGCTTTGATAGAATTTTTCCATGCATCTGTAGCTTGTTTGAAAGCGCTTGTTTTAGGCTTTTAGCCATAGCAACAAGCCAGTGAACTATTTGATAAAAAGATTTGGTAGAAATGTATGAAAAATGTGGTAGCATAGACAAGACAGTGGACTATTTGAAAAAAAGTCTCAAAGAAATGTGGTCTCATAGAATTCCATGACAAGAAAATGCAATTGACAACTGCTCCTAGTTATTAGTTATGCAATGTGAAGTAATTACATAATTTCTTAGGTTGACTTTGTAAAAACTATTGTAATTGAAAGTTTTTCATCTATCAGCATCTAGTTGTTAGTTATGCAATGTGAAGTAATGCTTTGAGTTTGAAATATGTGTAATGCAATGTAATCAGCTATATGAATATAAACTACATAATATAACAATTATTTTTTATGCTATTGTACATTGATATTTAACCATTGCTCAAGATTAAATTTTCAAAGAGTTTAATCATGCATATGAGGAATAAATTAAATTTTGATTGTCAACTTCTATATATCAAATTATCCAATAATCAAGTGTACGTGCATATACAAAAATGGCATCAACTCCAACTCAAACAAATTTTTACAAAATGTGGCATATGCCATCTCAATATCTATTCAAAATTTACATGCCAAAATGTCTATCTCATCCTAAACTACTGGTGGATCATCAAAATGGAGCCTCTTTGAAGCACTCTTTGGCTCTGAAGGTAGTTGCACAAGAAAAATTCAAACCACAATTGAGATTAGTTATACTATATAATTTGAAATCAAATAATTAACATCAAAATCAATATACATTGAATTTTAATTGAACTCTAAAATTGAAATCTAGATTACTTGAAATATGCATCTCTTCAAAGGGTCAAGAGTCCTAGAATATGCCCCTCTCAAAGAACCAACCAAACCAAATTTTGAAATTCCAATCTATATATGAGAACTAAAACATAAAATTGATCCAAGTTAACATACGATTGTTGGTAATAGGAACATATTTACCAAACACAAAATAAAATAAAATAAACACATACCTCTTTAGGTTGATCTTTTTCTTTATCTCCTTTAGGTGTTTCAACACCTCATCCTTGAGGTGTTTCAACACCTACTCCTTGAGGTGTTCTAATACCTACTCCTTCAGGCGTTGTGACACTTGTCAACAACAATGTATATCTCATAACCGTCTATACATAAAAATGGAAAATACATATGAAACTACCAATCTATGTCGATGTATGTATAATCAATATAAGATACTAAAAATCTTAATTCAATCCAATTTGAGTTCAATTACCTTCCCCTTATCTAACTTTGCACCTCCATAGTTTGGACAAGGCTGCACCTCGCTCGCACTAGGTATTTCCTACAAGAGGAAAATAAGATAAACATATAAGTTATTATATAATTTCATTAATGATAATTCAAATGACAAGCAAGTATATAATAAAAAAATGTAAATGAGTGAGTGCAAAAATATATACTATGTGCATGTCGAGGCCAAATGAAATGGCCCTAAGGGTGCTATCAGACACCTATGTGAGCTCCTCCTCAGACATCAACTGCTAAATAGACGATGTAAATAAATATTAGTACTTGATACTATCTCTTATTAATATTCATTTTAAAAAAATGCAAGTTATGAATTTAAAACTTAAATCTTACCTGTGTCACTATTCCAACGTCACCCTCTCTAGTAGGAGAGGACTCTTTAGGGTGCGCTCCACTCCCCTGCATTTGATCTATAATGTCCACATCATGGAGGTCATAATCAGAAGTATCTAATGGATGCTTAGCGGATTGTACAAGAGGAACCAAGCATATCTGGTGGCACACAAATATGTGGACCTGAGGAGGAGGATGTAGCAGCACTAGAGCCATCGCCAACATCACCAGAATGTGGTTGAGCTACTATAGAAGCATGTGAAACCAAAATACCACTCAAAGAGTGAATAGCCTAAATAGTCTGTGTGGTTGCATCCTGGATAATATTTGGATGATATACGGGAGGTGGCAGAGGAAGGGGAGGAGGGGGAACATATGGGTGTGAGACTACTCTAACTGCCCCTGGTCTATCCTAGGGCATACCTCCACCGATGCTTTGGAAGGGTTTAATGTCAAAGTAATTGACATGATGCCCTAACACAAACTCAACGTATAATTTTTTAATAAATTAAAATGGTATATCACAATTGTTGTTCAGTGGTTTATCAAAAACCATACACCAACGATCCCAAAATTTATCTACAATGTCTCTATTCATGCACCATTTTATAGAAAGTTTTGGTTTATTAACATTAACTAGAAAATCGGTGCGGGGGTTAACGAATAAAGAGGCTATTTGGGCTTTTGTTATTTGGAGACCTTTCACATCATTGTAAGACAATCCACATGAGTAATATTCCTTCATGTCTTCTTTCCATGAATGAAAGGCATTATGTTGGGTGGAGAGGGTTTCTATATTTTTAATTATTTCCTTCAATGTGTTTATCATCTCGGATAATCGAGGGATTGTCTTATAAACATCACAAATGCCCCTCAATTGCTCCAATTTTTCACCAGTTAAGTCTTCAATTGATGGTTGTGAAGGTGGTGGAGCGTTTGGCATTTGTGCATTTTCATTCTCAGTCATAATACCTGATTAAAGTTAAAAACTAATTAATCTAATTGAAAGTACACAATATAAATGAAATTATTCTAAAAAAACCCTAATTTTTAATAAAAATCCAAACAAACCCTACTTTTTAACAAAAATCCATAACAAACTCTAGTTTTTAATAAAAATACATAAACAACACTAGTTTTTAATCAAAATCTATTAAAAACATTAATTTTTAATAAAAATCCATTGTAAACTCTAGTTTTTAATATAAATCAATAAAAAACCCTACTTTTTAAAAAAAATCCATAAAAAACTACTTAAAATTATACAAATCTAGTAGAAAAATCAATTAAAACAAAAAAAATACCAAAAACTTACCTTCAAAATTGGATATCTGCTCAAATCGAATATCTGATATCCAAAAGTAGCTCTCACTGTGTGCCCTCAGCTATTTAAAATGACTAAAATGATTTTAAAATGTTGTTGTTATGTATTTATAGCTGATTTGGATAGGATTATCCGATTTGGATAGGATTATCTGATTTGGATCAGATATCTGATATATACTTCTTGCCTTGGGCATTGCTTTGGAGCAATGTACTGACACCCAAGCTAGAAAAAAGTCAACTCGAGATTTTCACATTTTTGGGTCGATGCAAAATGCAACTTTTTTCACATTGCCACTTTTTGGCCTATCATGATCTTGCAAATACCCCGTTACATTTGAAACTTAACCGCTAGGACACATGTCTCGAGGGTCAGGATTCCAGATTCTCCATTTCAAACTCAGAAAATCGCCAGGATGCTAGCGCGTCACGCAGGCGTCTGCGTGTTGCGTAGGTGTCCAAAGCCTAGATTTTCAGGAAATGTGTTGTTAGGCTTTTGTTGCTTTGTCATGTGCCCGCATGGAGTCAGAATCGTGAAATTTTGACTAATGGGATTTTTTCATTAATTTTCTAGGGTGTCATAAATGCTAGGCAAGATGTACAAATGTGGAATTCCCCTAGGTGCAATTCTGCAACATTACATTTTTCCCCCACTTTATTGGGCTTGATTTTTAGAAAAAATTAGCCTCACTAAAGTAGGGAGGAATTTTTTTACCCGAATTTTGAATTTTACAGAATTATGTACCAAGAAAAAAGGACTGCGAAGGCCACCGAGGTCGAGCTAACCAGTACCGAAGATGCCCCCAACATTTGAGCTCAACAAATAGCAACAAAACGGTCATGAAAGATTGTTCAAGACTGTAACCTGCAAAACTTTAAATTTTGGGTCAGCTTTGAAAAATTGGAAGAAACTACTACAAAGAGAAGAATGATCAAGAAAAATGACATTGATTCAGAGGAAAATATGATCAAGAGGTGAGTATATTCCCCCTCCTAAATTTTCCCCTAGCATGGTGGGGTAAAATTAGGAGAAATCGAGGAGCCACAAATTCTCAAAAAAATGGGCCCTAGGGGGCCTATATATACATAGGTGGGCCCCCATAAGGGTCATTGTCACTATTCACTATGAGAAAATTCTTGACTTTTTTGAAAGAAAATTAAGAAAAATGTCGAGCAAGAGGGAGTACGATTGTTGAAATTGGAGCAACTACGCAAGGACATCACTGAGGGACACGAGGTGGAGCGGGTAGGCCTCTAAACCTCGTTTATTGTGTAATTTAGTTCATTTTTGCATGTTTTCAATCGGTGAGGTGCACAAGCATCTTGTTTTTGTGAACGCATCTAAAATGTGTGATGTCGTCCCGAGTCTGTGCCTAAGTCCGGAGTCCTCATTTTTTTCCTAAGGACGCGCTAGCGTTCTCATGCGATCATAGCGGTCCAGGACGAATACGCGTCACGCAGACGTCTGCGCAGCGCACATGTGTCTTTAAGTAATTTTTTTGTGTTTTTATGATAGAAGGATGTTCTGACTTAGAGTTTTTTTTATTTTTGCAGGAGTACCTAGAGATCTAGGAGCATCTGAGAGGGTGGGCATATTGACTCGTCTGTGAGTAGAGGGACCGCCTGACAGAGGGAGAGATCAAACATCTTGAGCAGGTCAGTCTCTGGAACATATTTACTATGCTAGAGATGAGGTACCATGAGAGGATGCTCACAGCCCTGATGGAGCAGTGGGATGCCATGACATCATCTTTCCAGCTGCCCTACAGGGAGCTGACTATCATGCATGAGGACATCTATCTGATCCTCGGGCTACCCGTTCGCAGACGGTGGGTGGCTTTTGATGATACCCAATCGATGTGGCAACAGAGTGAGGGTGCCCTCTATTGTTCAAGGAGGGCAGACAGCGGTGATGACATGGGCCACATATACACGCACATAGTCACACCATAAACACACAAAAAAATCATAATGTGTGAATGAACAATGTCAACATATGTAGTATTACTGCCCGTTAAGGAGAACAACACACATGTGACACATTAAAACACTATGCATAGTATCGGCAAAGATACATGGCATTAACGGGTTCCTTTAAAGGTGTTCCATCTATAGACGATAATCCATATGCACCCAATCCATACACAGAACTCACAACATAAGGGCCTAACTAGTTAGGACTAAATTTTCCTTTCTGATCAGGCACCACATTTACATTTCACTGCTTTTCATAGAGAACTAAGTCTCCCAGCTTAAATGTTCTAGGAAGCACATTATGATTATATTTCCTTGATAATGAATGTTAATAATATTTAAGATGATTGAGGGCCTGTAAATGGCATTCATCAAGCATCTCCAGTTGATGCAATCGGTTGACTCGGTAGTTTTTATCGCCAATTAACCCTCTAAGGGAAACCCGCAAGGATGGGATTTCCAACTCCAAAGGCATGATAGCTTCGACACCATACATGAGGTTATAAGGCATTGTTCTTGTTGTCATACAGACACTCATGCGATAAGCCCACAAAGCATATGTTAATTGAATATGTAAATCCTTACTGTGTTTATTAATTGTTTTACGAAGAATGAGTTCAAGATTTTTGTTCGACGCTTCTGCTTGACCATTGGATTGTGGATAATACGGTGTAGAAAAGCTATGTTGGATATGGAATTTCTCCAAGAACTACTTCACTTCCTTTTTTTAAATGGTGTACCATTATCACAAATAAGTGTAGCAAGTAGTCCAAAACGAGAAATAATATTGTTCATGAGAAAACTATAGATAGTTTTAGCATTCGTGGACCGGAGTGGAATTGTTTTGACCCACTTTATGAAATAATCCATAGCAGTGATAATAAAGGTATGTCGCTTGGAAGAAGGAGGTGATATTTTCCCAATGATATCCAACCCCAATTTTGTAAAGGTCCAAGGAGAGGTTTGATTTTGTAACTCCTAAGCAGGAGCATAAATAAGATGGTTGTGTTATTGAAAATAAAGGCACTTTCTGACAAAATCAAAGGAATCTTGTTCCATCATTTGCCAATAGTACCCCATTTGTATTATTTTTCTTTCCAGGACTTACCGCCAAAATTTCCACGCCCGAAGCCCAAATGGGCTTCCTTAAGGGCAAGGCGTATTTCCACTTTAATGAGACGCCTAAGAAGAAAATAGTTATAGGCCTTTCGAAAAAGGATATTCAGATAGAATGACATAACGCGTTGAAAGATTTTGCATACAAGTGCAATCATTTTTCATTGCATCATTGGAAAAGTTTCCAATCTTTAAGTAACTGTAGATACTAGAGAACCATTCTCCCGAGTCTGCATGGAAATATACTAGGGATTCATGTCTGGGTTGATTGGAAACTATCGAGGTTCGTACAACCTGAACCACGAAGTGGTATTCTTTTGTATCCTCCTCTGAAGGTACCAAGGAAGCAGCAATTTCCATGGCATCAACATGTCTATTTTCTCTCCTAGGGACATTGTCTATTGTGAAAGACGAAAACTGATTGAGCAAAGACAAAGTGAGGTCTCAGTATCGAGACAACCTACTTTTTTTAGCTTGATAAGTTCCCATAATTTGATTCACAACAAGCTCAGAATCACCTAGTAAACGAAGATGTTTAATCTTAAGTGCAATTATGACATGCAAGCCAGCAATAAGAGCTTTGTATTTAGCGATATTATTGGTACAAGTGAAATCTAATCAAAAGGATAGAGGGATCGGTTTGCCTTTGGGGGATAACAGGACCATGCCGCTCCAGAACTAGTCTGATACCTCAATCCATCGAAGTACATTTTCCATTCGAGGTCATAGTTGATTGTGAGAATATTCTCATCAGGAAACATATCCAACCTAGGGAAGGAGCAAGATGAGGGAGCATCTGTTAATTGATCGACAATCGCTTGACCCTTTATTGATTTCTAACTAATTTTATATCAAACTCATAAAGTAACATAACCCACTTCGCTAATCTTCCAGCAAGGTCGGCACTAGAGAACAAATGTCTTAAAAGATCTATTTTTACTATGACGTGCATTTCAGCATGGAGAAGGTAGTGCCTCAACTTCTACATAGTGAATACAAGAACAAGGCATTGCTTCTCCATGAAGGAATAATGAGTTTCATAATCGACAAGGATGTGGCTGATTTAGTAGACTGCCCTCTCTTTTCTTGCATCATCATGTTGAGCTAGCAAGGCTATCAAAGAATATGGTGATGCAACAAGGTAAAGTAGGAATAGCCTATCTTGCATAGTTGACATCAATATGGGAGGATTGGCCAAAGAAACTTTGATTGATTCAAAGGCTTTCTAACACTCTTCATCCCATATGAAGTGAACATCCTTTTTCAATAGACAACTGAAAGGAAGGGTACAGTTAGCCAATTGAGATATAAACCTACGAATTGCCTAAATCTTCCCTTGTATAGAAGCGTAGTTTTGGGATGACAGTGTAGCATGTTGGAATCTCTAATTTTTTTTGGTGTCCGTAAGACCAAAGAACCAGAAAGACAAGGTCTAACCGCTAAAAAACAAACTAACGACTTATTTAATGATTTCTAGGAAAACAAAATAACACTATGAAATACGAAACATATAAATAGATATGATAAAACAAGTAGATTAATCCAAGGGTCACAAGAACAATCTCACACAAAAGCTTATTTGCTAGCTAGGTCCAAGATATCTCCACCTACACACAGAAGAGAGAGAAATTGTTGGGGGCTATTTAGGGGCATGCCTCAGTCAGACCCTCATTTTGGTGTTTCCACCTCCAAGGACAGCCAATTTTGCAACAATATAGAAATAGTACAATAAAGAACAAGATGCAAGCAAAAGGACACTAAAACACTACAAAACAGTAATGTGCTAACTCAACCAAGTAATAGAGAAGGAAAGTAGAGAGCTTACCACCTCCACCAAGAGCGCTCAAGGAAAATGGGGGAGAAAATGAGAGGAACTCAAGCCTCTACTACAATTGTGTTGTTCTACACTTGCTCTATTGAAGTGATGGAGTGATGGAATTGTTGTTATGGAGTGCAAAAATGTGCTTGAATGCTTGAAGTCAATGCTGGAATGCTTGAAGAAATTGTCCAAGAGTGTGTAAAATCCTGAGAATAGATGAAGGTGAGTGAATTTGAAGGACAAATGAAGAAAATAGCCATATTTGAGTAGGTCAGTCGAAGAGGGGCATTATAATTCAACTTCCACTGGGAAGTGTAATGCCTCTACAAGTTCCAGCCACAGGAATCTGCCAAGGACGTAAGTGTTTCGTGCATATTTTTGTGTGTTGTGTACACATCCCTGACAATTATTTTCCTCTCGACACTCAAAAAAATCACCAAGTGGAACCAAGGCAGTGAGCTTATTTGGAATTAAGCCTCTGAATTTGGTTTTCTAAAGTGGAGAAGGGTAGAAGGGGAATTTGCGTTAGGGGTGAAAATTCACTCCTATACATTTTACCCCCACTTTAGCAAGCACAAATACTAATGAGTGCTTCAATAAATTAGCTCGAAGTAGAAGTGTAAGAGATGTATACCTGAACCGTCGAGGAAGCAGATCGCGATCTGGTGAACCTGAGAGTGCAAGACAGGAAAAGGACTTCATAGCTACACAAAACTATGAAATTGAAGAAAGAAAGTGTCTTACAGGCCCATGGACCTACAAGGAAGGTATCCTCTAAGAACTCTCACATGAAGGAAACCAAGGAAAGTGCCTTACAAACCCGCAGACCTGCAAGGAAGGTATCCCAAAGAACTCTCGCATGAGGGAGATCAAGAGAAGTAGACTCTACAGAGTCCAAAAGCGATGACATGTTTACCCATAGATAGAAAACATCGGGAAGCAGTCACACAGGCCAATAAGCAGACATTCACGCAGATCATCAAGTTGGAAGACTTTCAAAGGGGTCCCTTGGGAACCCTTCAAAAGCAAGAGGGGTCCACTCAAGGGACACACTATTTGAAAGCGAGGTTTAGTCAATCTTCCCCCAAGCTAGATGTGAAGATGTGAAGCAGGTCTAATCAGGCTACCCCCAATCTAGACGCAAAGATAGGGAATCGGTCTAGTTGGGCTGCCCCCAAGCTAGACATCATAGAGAAGACTTTCGAAGGGGTTCCTTGGGAACCCAATGTGAAAAGAAAGGGTCCACTAAAGGGACATGATATTTGAAAGTTGGTGTCTTCTTTCTTGAATCGATTCATCATCAAGGAATCCTTTTGAAATATATTCACTTCATCAAGGAATTTGAAAGGAAGAATATGCCCCCATGTGAGGGGAAGATCAAAACTATTCCCGCCTCGAAAGAATATTTTCCAAGTCCTTTCTTTACGAGCCCATGATGAAGGAAACATGTTCCATTAGGGTTTCAAGTTGAGAATGTGATTCTTACAAAGATGTGTGAAGGTTCTTCAAGAAAAGATTCATTGGAAACAAATACATTTTTTGAAGATCGAGTGATGTGAGGTGGAGTTGTGACACATGAGAGGGACAACTCAAGCAAAGAAGAGAGAAAGATAAAGGCAAAGCAAAAAGGAAAGAGAACACAAGTAGCCTGATATTTTAGGGTCAGAACTGTTCATAAATATATGTAAGTATAATAATATTATATAAATGAGTTGTCATCAACCCCCTACTATATTAGGCCATGTGAGGAATGCATGAGAAGACAAAGTGAAAATAAAAAATTGGGTCAACATGGAAGGGAAGCCTAAATTCTCCCAACACTTTTCATCGTCCCAAATTTATCAAAAGTCAATCACAAACAAGGAAGAATGATGATACACATAGAAGAAGGTTTACAACACAAACACCACACATATATCCAAGAACCAATAGGGGTGGCAAGGGTCATCCAGGAACATACAGCACGATCACGGGGGGAGACATCACGATACACACATCTAATCTAAAGATAAAGAAGAGGTCTCCCCCTAACACTCGTCAACCAAGAGGTCGTCATCTTCCCACTCTAGATCATCGTAGGGGGGACGAGGATGAGCTAGAAGTGGTGGAATATTAAGGGGAGGATCTTTCAAACCTCTCGCAACAAGGGCTAAGGAAGAAGGACCCCCAAGGTCTCTATCACTCAACTCTTGTGGGTCTAAGGTCAACGACTTCATGAAGATCGTTGATAGGGTCAAAACTTCATCCACCGAGTTAAACATACACTTCACAAG